>JAPFFP010000089.1:3684096-3698846 GCA_026153255.1 Solanum medicagineum
AAAAGAAAAGTTTGAAGGGAGGTGCTCTTTTTTTTTAGCTTTGAACTCATGAGTCATACTTTGTAGTTGTGTTATTATATCCTGGAGAGGATAAATGTAACACCCGGTAAAATTACCAAAATACCCATAGAATGGAGACGTGCGCAAAACGCGTCTTCCAAAGCTCATATGGGAAATCGGAGACCGAATTTGAGATTAGCGCGAAAAATCGAGTCAGAAAATGATCTCGATTCGATTTGAGAGCAATCAGGTCAAAACATAATTTTCGCAAAATTGACTAGAAACAGTAAAGGTACACGACAGGGCCGCGCGGACCTATCGCGGACCTACACTTATATATTTTTCTCAAATTTTCGATGGGATTGAATTTTCAAAATTTCACAGGTGCGCGACAGGTCCACATCGGGAACTTGTTATCCCGACCTATTCCACCAAAGTTTAAAATTTTAAATCTTTGGAGGGCATTCCGGACTTTTTTCAACCCCTCCTAAACTTGAAACACAACTCATTTAGGTCATTTTGATGAGTATATAGGATCAAAAACTCCATTCTAAGTCCTTCTTCATAATACTTGAAAGTTAGGGCTTGAGAGAGAGAAGAAAGAAGAACGTGAGATTAGAGAATTCTTGACGGGTGATTTGAGGAGCTTTATCCCAAGTATGTAAGGCTAAACTAAAAGCATGTGATTGTTCTCTCATTTATCTCATAGATGGTCTTAGATGAGAGTTGAAGGTTCTTGAGTCTACATGCATGAATCTTGATTATTTTCTTGAAAGAAATTATACTTTTTACATGTATTTTCATATGTTGATGATCATCATAGACTTGCTTTCTTGAATTGAATATTTTCTTGAGATATTGCATAAACTTTTTTTGTTAATGGTTAAGAGCATGCATGAAAGAAGATAGGGATTGAGTCTAGAGCCTTGATTGACAATGTGACTGTGACTGTGATTGTGATTGAGATTGAGATGTGAGAATGATGATGAGTTAATAGAACTTAATAGTCCCATGAGTTTCCATAAATGAACTCTGATGATTTGTCTATTTGATTGTTCCCTAATGACTATTCTAAGCCTTGAGCTATTGATTGAGATGTTGATTGATGAGATGATTAGAGTCTCTATGAGACTGATTAAAAAATTTTGCCTCTGTGAGGCTGATTGAGATGATTGGATTGAGATAGTTTGATCGGATGGATTGGTTTATGAGCATTGAGTCATGGGAGGAGTATCGAGCATTAAAAGAGTAAGAGTTAGTCCAACTCGCACTCGTCAAACTACATAGCCAACCATAGCTGAAGATTAGAACCGTTACGTCTCATTGTGGTTTCCTCTGGATAGAGTCCCTGAAATAATAGAGGACTTAACTTTAACGGATAGCTGAGGTACCTAGTGTATTCGATTCGTCTCCTACCTGGCAAGTATGAGACGACTGTGGCAACAACGGCGGCTTGTTGTACAATCACTGGCTCATAAGTGATTGTTGTTGGATAAGATAAACTCCCAGAAAGTTCCTACCTTGATTACTCTGAGTCGAGATGTGATGAGATGAGTTGAGATGAGTCCTTCTGAGATGAATAGATATTTGATATGTTGATTTTACTATCTTTGATGTTGATTGTTGTTTCTATATTATTCTACCTATTTCAGTTTCACTCAGTTATTTTACATACCAGTACATTCCATGTACTGACGTCCCCTTTTGGACTGCATCGAATTATGATGTAGATACGCAGGATAGAGGTCATCAGCAGGTGAATTGTTGAGTATATTTGAGCGTTCAGCAGATTGGTTAGCCTCTCCTACTTCGGAGGATTCATTACATTATTTTTCATCAGGCTTTAGAGTTAGAGTTACTTATCTTTTTATTTTGATTGAGGTATCCATATGTCTCTCATTGTTACTACTTAATAGTGATAGAGACTTCATAGAATAGAGTCGAGTGTTGATAATTGGAACTTGTTAAGCTAGTTTCCTTCTACTAGCTATCTATTTCTAACATTATTTTGAGACTAGATGAGATGTGCCTATTTATTCTTCTTTATCTTCCGCTGATTAGTAAGATTGTTGATTGGATGAATGTGATGAAGTCAAGTGGTTCGCTTGGGACCTAGCAATAGTCCCTGGATGCCGGCCACGCCTTCGATCCCCTCCCGGGGCATGACAATAAATCAAGAAAATTATTGCTATAAAAAATATTTTATTTTTTCTTCAATTTATATTTCAATAGTAACTTGTAACCTTGTAACTTTTTCTAACATCTTCAATTTATTGCTTTTTTCCTTGGTTGGGTGGAGATGGTGGTAATGGTAATATTCTTACATTATCAATTATATGATTGAGAAGATAAGGTTTCCACTACCTTGCTACATGAAAAAAGGTTTATGGATATACCACCTCTACCCTTTTTATCCTGAATATATAATTGAGATTCGAAAGAACAAGATTATTGTACATTTTAAGTAGAACATAATTTCTTTCTTGTTATATTTTTGAGGAGGCTGTGATTCCAATTAATGTAAAAAAGAAAAGTAGAAACGAAATGAAAATAATGACAAAACAAATCCTTAAAGGGGAGATACTTAAGTTTCATTATGAAAAAGTAGCAATAAAAAATAAAATAGCTACAAACAATAATAAATACTTATATTTCAATAATTTATCTGATCACCACTAAAAAACAGACATTATCTATATTTTTGTGCGTCCCGCATGAGCTAGTGTCTTCGAGGTATTTTGGTTTGCAAGTAATTTTAGAGAGCCTTGGACTTGTAGAACATGAGTTTGAATTCATCTTGTCAACTTAACTCAATCGGCCCAAATATAAATTGAATTTTATTTAAGTCATTTAATTTTAACTTAAATATTAATTAGACTTTATTAATCAATAATCTGACTTGATGACATATTACAAATTTAAGATTTCATAAAAAAAATTAATATGAATTTATGAACAAAAGTTCACTAGGTACCTACAGATTAATTTTTTTAAACCTTTTAAAAGTTACTTCTAAAAAAATCTTAGATGCTTAGCTATGCTATTTTACACCATTAACCAAACGAGATATATATTTTTGTAGTGCATTATAAATATCACGGTTATATAGTCATACATTTGCATGGAAAAATCAGTTAAAAAAGAAACTACACAAAGATATGACTAAATATAATAAAGGCAATCTTTGTTGGACATTTTCCACGCATCAAATTATTTCATCTAACCTATAAATTCAGCTCACATTTTTAATCTTTAAATTAATTATCCATCTAAATATCATTTGAAAATGTCTTACAATATACCATTCACTTGTATGGAAATTTGATACATTAAAATGCTCGTCAACTTCTTGAAAGTATTTTTTGTTATAAAAAAATTGTTAATCATGTAATACCAAATTGTGTATTCACCAGTTAATTAATCCCTCTTGTATAAAATTGACACAATATATTATCACAAAATGAAAAATGAGCATTTAGTGTAACTTTCTTTTTCATTTTATTTTATTTTTCCTCAAAGCTTCTAAACAGAAAATATCATTATTATATTCTCATAGGCATAAACAATAAGGTCTAGTCTCAGTCTTACTTTTCTCAGTGAATCTGATTCTTACCAGAAACCATTTTTTTGGAGTACACTATTTTATTCTTATTCTTTTCCTTTGTTCCCATTCTCTTTTTTTGGTATTCCCAATCTATTCCACACTCGTTGATATTTGAAGAAAATCAAGAATATAGCTATTCATGTTTAATTATCTTGTAAGTCCATCAGTTAGAGTAACAATTGAATTTATTTGAGTAGTTCATGGGCACACAAATTATAATGAATAAATAGTGTATTGTAAAGTGTAGTTGGAAGTAATAAAATAGGCAATAGAAAGTAATGAACCTTATTAGCATGTCTGTGGCGTAGTCGTCTAGCAATGTGAATGGAAACATAAAATCAAGATCAAAATGATGGGTCAATCCTTTGCATTGATAGCTACACAATTAGTTAACAAGTGGTTTAAGTCATAATTTCAGGAATTTTAATAAACAACTTAGTCCTAAAATTTACTAGGCCAAAATAACTACAACTTAGGCAAATATATTTTATGACTATAATTATAACAAACTATACAATTCGAGCAACGGTTGAACAATTCCCAGTGTTTGTATATTTAGCTATACAATTCTGTAGCGTTTGTATAATTCACTTTGCAATTCTGCGATGCAATTCATGCACAACATTTATATAATTACTATACAATTCAGAGTATTTGTATATTTTTCTTTCTCAAGGGACCTCCAAAGCAGCTCTTTCTTGTGCTGTAGTTTGAGAGGCTAAATTGGTCATTTGCCTTTTATTATAATTTGTTTATTTTATTTTTTATTTAATTTATTATATATTTAGAAGACAGCTGGTGGTTGTCCTGTTAGCTTACTACTCAAGGGCTATCTTAGTCATTTTTGATAAAATGATTGCTTTATTCATTTTAATTTATTTGTCTAATTTTTTTTATATATATTTAAAATTACATAAGAAATATCACAAAGACAATAATTAGCAACTTAAAATTTTATAAAGGCATATCAAAAACTGAATTGTCTCTCAAAATTATATTAGTACTAGATAAATTGTGACCAAAGAAGCAGCATACATTATTTAAAATATCACAAAAGTACTATGAATTACAATAATAAACAACTTAAAAATCTAAAAACATAAAAAAAAAAAAAACTTAAGTGATTCTGAAAATTCTATTAGTGCCACATAAATTGAGACATAGAAAGTAACATACATTATTCAAAAGTTATGTACAAGGTCTTATAAGTCACAATAATTAATACCTTAAAATATATTTGAAAAATATATAAAATATTTGGTTGACTTAAGAAATTCTATCAGTGTCACATAAATTGAGACATAGGAAGTAACATATATTATCTGAAAATTGACATAAAACTACTCTATAAATCACAATAATTAAAAAATTAAAAAATAGAAGACATAAAAAATTTGGTTGATTTTTAAATGTTATCAATGCTACATAAATTGAGACAAAAAAAATAATACTATAATATTTAAAAATTACTTTAAAAGTACTATACAGAAGAATAATTAACAACTTAAAATATTTAAAAGTTTAATCAACTTTTCTAATTCTATATATGTCAGATGAATTAAAACAACAAAATTATATACAATGAACCCTTGTTAACATGGGACTCTATATCTAGTTTGAATATAATTGAAAAGTAATCACTTTCACAGAAGACATTAATACAAGTGTGGAAGAACTTTTGTCTTCCCTTTGTTATTCATCTCCTTTTTCCTTTTGTACTCGGATAAACTCTCTCTCAATTTTTGCATTATATTTACATATTTATATTGTGATTTAATTGTATAACAAAACTTTAGCTTACCAATATGTACAGGCAGTAAAAATTATTTGCAGCAAAATGGTCGTACTTATATGTAATGTGTCTATATGCATATATAATGAATTGATATTGAATAAATAGTATAGAATCATATATAGATAATGTAAAACTATGTATCAGAGATATATATAATCTATAAACATTATTGATGCTATAAAGTATACATTGCATATTAGCTTTTCAATCTTAACCAATTTAATCAATACTAAATTTAGATATGATCTCCTCTAAATATTTTGAATCTTCTCAAACATTATTTACTCAAAATAATAGTGCTTTTTGTCCTTGATCGAAAAATCAATGGCTATCATTCTCAATCCATTGAGAATTGTCAAGAGATTCAGGAATATACCTTGATTCTGAGTGAGATTTTAATTTGAAAAATTCCTGATTTTATCCAAATATTTCCCCCAAATTTTCGTCAATTTCCCCCCATTTTCCCCCTAATTTTTTCCTATATAAACCACCTCTTAGTCACCGGAAAGGATTAGATTTTGGATTCTCAGAAAATAATTCGATCTTCAACCCCAAAAATAATTCATTTTTATAGATTTTCTTAGAAAATAATTTGATCTTCAACTCCAAAAATATTTCATTTTTATTCGACAAATGCAGTAATCATCAGTGGCAGATCCAGGATTTAAATACTATGGGTGTTCATCTGACAGGTGTATTTTAAGGTAAAAAATATGGTGCTGCCAATGAGATTCAATACCTCATCTGGGAGCTTGCTTTGAGCCTTAGGAGGGCAGCGTGAACCAAGCAGCCATAGAATTTCTTGTTCACTAGGTGCTTATTTTTATATTTATACAATTTTTATATATTTTCTATACAAAGACACAAAAAAATTTTCGGGGTCAAGGGGCGCTCGAGCACCCAACACGCTCTACGTAGATCCGCCCCCGGTAATCATTAGAACCTATAGGTTTTAAAAGCGTTATAGTTTACGAGCAGGAAATGTTGTTCCGGTCCTTGCATTTTTGGTCTGTTTCTTGCTTTGGTATGGTGAAAGATCCAATCTAGGTTTATGGTCTCCGGTCATTGCTCCAGGATAGGTAACATTCTCATTACATCTCTCGTGTTCTTTTCCAAATGATTATGTGTTCTGTTTTGGCTTTGTCTAAGTAATTGTTACTTTAGAAATCCGTTCGTTTTTGGACTGTAACATACTCTCCTTAATGTGGCTTGAATAGGAGTTAAATGTTAATATTACATTGAGATATGCCTAATTTCATTGAGATTTCTGTAGTATAGCTACAATATGCCTTGTATGTGTCTTCCTGAGGAAATGTCGAATTGATCTTAAATCGAGATTTAAGTTGTTGCGTTGCTGCTGTAATGATGTTAGGCTGAGTAATATGACACAACTTTATTTCGATCCAAATCTAGACTTTAAATTATAAGCATCTCCGCTTCATGTTTGTTCAAATATTATACTAGTATATCAAGATTTCACTACAAACTAACACTTGAATAACGGGGGTTAATTTTAAAATTTATTGAGGTTTAAAACCCCCGCAATGTAGTAGTATGGCAGTTGCCAAAACTCCCATAATAAGAGTTGACACAATCTATTTGCGACAGTTTTTCTTTGATCGCCAGAATCAATTAGTGGGGATTTCTTTGCGTCAGTTGACCCCTGCAAATTTAAAATTTAATCTTTTAATAAAAAAGTTACAATCACAAATAATAGGGGTTTAAGACCTCTGCAATTTGTTTTTTTTTAGCTTTTATTCCGTAGCTCTAAAATTCATAGCTCCACAATTCATTAAATATTTTTTTTATTCATATATTTTTTACAAAATCACTAATGAAGCTATAAATCATAATCAAATATTCAAAAAACTATCTCAAGGTTAAGAAATATATGTTCTTTAATTAGCTATTGCAAATCCCAAAAATATTGCATAATGAATCATTTATCGTTAAACCAAGTTGTAGTATTAAATAGCAATATCATTAGATTCAATCAGTAAATTCAAACAGAAAATTTCAGTCCAACATTTAACATTCATTTCAACAACAAAAACTAATTAACGAAGACGACGATAATGTAATTAATGATTGTTATGGATAGGATTACTATCATTACATGATCTTCTTGAGTTCATAGGAGGAAATGGTTCGCTGGCAGCATCACTTGGCTGCATAAATAAATACAGCATAAAATTAGTTAAGTAATATGTCAAAAATGTTATTTTCTTGGCAAATGTTATATTCAAAATACACTTCATCATGTCATCAATTAATATATATTAGCCAAAACTGAATGGAAAAAAAAAAGGCAACTGTAAGAACTTTACTTACCGTTGTAGGAGAATCTATTGAAGGAGAAGCAAAAAGCCCCACAAATTGTTCCGGTATCATCCCTTCTTTCATTATCATATAAGCCTTGAAAGCATTCATCATATGAATGTGAGCGTTCATCATTTGATTGTGGTTCTCTTGGCATTGAGACGAACATGAGCCTTCACTACTTGAAGCATTTGCACCACCAAAATGAGGTCTGCCTTGTTTAAAACCCTTACTCGGAATAACTCTGCCACGACCCAAGTCTAGGGCCTAGACGTGACATAGCGAATGGGAACCCGAAATCCTTCGTCGCGGAAGAAAAATAAGCAACAACAAATAAAATTAATAAGAAGGGAAGTGGGACTAGGGGAAGTCTTTCATAATAGCATAAGCATAATAGGAGTCGAGCTCGTAAATACAAACCAACATAATATCCAACAACACCTCTACTAGTAGATGGGGCGGGGGCCAAGACATCTCCCGGGCTCACCCTCATAGGTAAGTATCCAAAATATACATAATAAAGTCTTAACAAGCATGAATGAAAAGTAGATATTATCCTCAGAGTTGAGGACTCACCAAAAACTTTCTTCAAATGAACCAAACTAGCCACGTGGAGGAGGGTGATCAATAGGAGCTCCGGTTCCATCATGTAGGCATAGAGTATGCGTTAGTACTTGGAATTTACTAAGTACGCGGGGTGCAATGCAACAAAGACATAAGACATAATAATCGAAATAATAATCATAGACAATGGATGTAATCTCAATATGACATGTATGATCAATGCTTGTAATAAAACATGCATGTAGACATTCAACTTGGATATATAGGATACATAGGTGGGAGGAGACCTTAACCGACATATAAGACCAAGCAAGCCACTACTTGGAATTCTGAAGCATGACACTCCTTCGGAAAGATGTGGTCTACTTGCCAAGGTAAACCATACTTGACCCCACTTGAGGGGAAACATGAACTAGATGGATCCATTAGTAAAGCCCTATTTAGGCAAATCATATAATCATATGACGGCAGATAGTTTAGAGACTAAAGACTTTATATAAGGACCCCTTGAGTCGAACCCTTACTTTAAGCCTCAATCGGTACTAAGTCTAATCACACGGAACACTTGAAATAATCATAAATATAATCATAACATGAGTAACTCGTAAAGACATGATAACTTGGCATGAGTAGCTAATTCACATACTTGACCCCTACATGGCATATACCTTATACTAGGGGGTAGAAAACAATACATGGACTTGACCCCTTCTAGTAGGTATTGCATTTCACATGAGAGTAGAAACTTGTAACATGCTTGACCCCTACTAGTGAGCTTAACTTGAACATGAGTATAAAATAGTAATCATGCGTGACCCCTCAATTATACATAATTGGCTCACAAGAGGGTGGAATTATAAAATAAGGGCTCAACTTGTCACTTGTAAATCATAGAAACCTTTCAAGAGTTTAATATATGCTTGGGAGCCCATAATTATCATGAAATCACTTGACTTGCAAATCATGCAATAATTCATCTTTAACTTGAAAATCCTTGTCATGTAGTTCAATCAAACATGGTGGGTATTTGAAAACATGTACAAACCATGCACTTTATAAAGTAATAACCATAAAGTAGTAAAATCATCCAATTTAGAGTCATGCAAATCAACTCACCAACATAGTAGTAAAACCCTTATTTTGGGTATTATGAAATCCATCTTAAAAGTTCACAATAGTTCATAGTTTTCATAGCTTATATCATGCATAGTCTCAATAGACATAAATCGACTCATTGAATAAACTTAAAATAAACATTCATGCATAATCGATTAATACTTGATAGAACCAAAAATAATTTACATTCATAATTCATAATAAGAGATACTCATAAGAAATACAATTTGAAATCATGCAATTTTCATAAAATGAGAAAGTTGGGCTCCATGGGTGAAAGGACCAATGGATGAAGACCCACATACCTTAAACCTTGAATTTCTTGAAATTAAGTCGAGGAAGACTTGAGACTTCATTTGGGTTCTTGAAATCCAACGCTTCTTCTTGAAATCCTTGAATTTGAATGAGGGTTTTGATAATGTTTTGGAGAGGTTTTGAGAGAATTTTGTGAGTTCTAGAGTTGAAACATGGCAAAGGATAGAGGATTTTCACGTTTAAATAGGCATTGAGTTATTACCCAAATGCCTTTGGACGAACTAGGAAAAACAGGGGAAAAATTATACTAGTTCGTGCCCTAAGTGTAACGCGGAAAAGACGCGCACCTAAAATAACACTGTGTCACACCCCAGGCGCATCGCGCCGTGGGCGCGCATGCACACTATTTCTGATGCCCGTTGCGAAAAAATTATTTTTCGCTATGGGTCTTTGTCACTATCCAAGCCTAGGGCCTAGATGTGACACGATGAATGGGGAACCCGAAGAGACCCCAAGCAAGCCTCTTAACATATCATTACACATCTTTGATCGCGGAAACAATTAAATAACAATAAAAGAGTAGAAATACGAGAACATGGGGCTAAGGGGCATCTTTAATAGCATAAAACATCATTGAGTAAGAAGAATCAAGGCTCATAACATCAATACATATCTTATCCAACAACACCTCTAAACATAGAACTTAGCGGGGGTCAAGACAAGCAACCGGGCTCATCCTCATAATCAAGCATACATTAAAAAGAAAGTGAGTCTTTATACATAGCAAAAGATCAAGTCAATGCCCCCGAAGTTGAGGACTTACCACTTGCTTTGTAAGGAAATCACACTAGCCACGTGAAGGAGGAGGATGATCAAGTGGGGCTGCAGACCCTACATACTAACATCATGTAGACATAGAGTATGCATTAGTACGTTTGAATATACTAAGTATGTAGGATGCAATGCAACAATAGATAGGCAATACAGTCAAAATGCATAATTAGGCAATAGATGAGCATATAACAATATGACATGCATGAATGATACTTGAAGTAAATATGCTTGTATATAGAACATATTACATGTGTAGGAAGAGACCATCAATAGTAACTAAGGCCTACCACCTCCTTGGCGAGGCAATTGAGGTACAAACTCCTAAACAAGGTTGCACAGGCCTACTACCCCCCAAGCGAGGCAAATTGAGGTACAAACCCCATAACAAGGTTGCAAGAGTCTATTACCTCCTGAGCGAGGAATTGAGGTACAAACCCCCCAACAAGGTTGCACGGGCCTACTACCTCCCGAGCGAGGCAATTGAGGTACAAATCCCCCAACAAGGTTGAATGAGCCTACTACCTCCCGAGCTAGGCAATTGAGGTACATACCCCCCAACAAGGTAGTTTAAGCCTACTATCCCCCTGAACAAGGCAAGTGATCAACTTCCAACACTATAGATACTTTTCATAAAATCAACACATTTATACCATCCTTTCATCATCATAAAGGCATACAAGTCATAGGTCATGCAATAGATCATCAAAAGCTCAAGAACCCTAAACCAAACATTTTATCAAACACTTGGTGGGTGTGTAATGCTAGTGTAAAATCATGCAATTAAAGAGTGAAATCATGCAAGATATCTTGAAGTAAATCATCCCACCAATACTTGCAACATCATTATACAATATACATCAAAACCTGTCATCAAATCTCAAGATAGATTAAAGATTCATAGCTCAAAACATGCTAAATCAATCATAATTTCATGAAATCCCAACATATTGTGCAATGAAATTCATAATAAGTAAGACCCATGAATAAATCAACTTTAAATCATGTAATTTTAGGTAAAAAAAAGCTTGGGTATCAAGGTGAAAGGAACCTATGAAAGAAACCCACATACCTTGACTTTGGAGAATCCTTAAAGAAGATTGGAGATAGAGACTTTGAAGTTTTAATGAGAACTAAATGAGTTTTGGGACTTGAAATTTGGAGATGAAATATTGTCTATGTGTTTGAGAGAGTATTTGAGAATGTCTTGGATGATATGAGGATGAAATAAGGATAAGTATAGGTATTTCTTGCATGGGAGGATTTATGTCCAAGATCAAAAAGTTTTGGACCAAACAGAAAACTGTACACAAAAATGAATTGAGGCGTGCCCTTGGGGTGTCGCGCCTTGGGTGCGAAAACCTCTCTGGAATGCGATTTTTGGGAAAATGAAATTGCGATTCATTTGCTCAAAAATCAGGATTCGACCCATTCCCTATTCAATTTGACCACCCAATCAAGAATATGATGTCAAATTTTCGATATCGCACACGGATTTTGAGATATATGGAAATTACAATTCTGGGCACTTCCGAGGTACATTTTTGGGAACTTTTTGGAGTTGTTTCAATATCTCCCCCTTGGGAGCATTCGTCCCCAAATGTCGAAGAAACGTATATGAGAGGAGTAATCATGAAGAAATCAGCCCAAACAAGAATGCAACAACACACTTAAAACACCATTTTTTTAAATCTCAACCTACGTGTAAAATCACCATGAACTTTGTCAATATAAACATGAATGCATGCTAATGACTTAGGGGCCGGAACATGAGACATGAAATCACATAGAAGACCTAGAATTAGTACCTTAGGCTTGAGTAGGATGGAAAATATAGGGGTATCGCTTTTGCATATCCGCTTCGGCCTCCCAAGTAGCACTTTCGACTTGTTGGTTCCTCTAAAGGACCTTAACGGAAGCAACATCCTTATTCCTCAACCTCTTCACTTGTCTATCCAAGATCTCTATTGGAACCTCTTCATATGTCAAGTTATCTTCAACCACGCCGACAACATCAAGAGGCACAATAGCATTAGGGTCACCCATGCACTTCCTCAACATAGACACATGGAAGACCGGATGGACAATTCCATTTCACTAGGCAACTCCAACCCATAGGCCACCTGACCAATCCTCCTCATCACCCTATAAGGACCCACAAATCTTGGACTTAGTTTACCCTTCGTACCAAAATGAACCACACCCTTCATTGGTGACATCTTCAAATAAACCCAATCACCGACTTTAAACTCAAACTCCCTCTTTCTCACATTGGCATAAGACTTTTGGCGACTTTGCGTTGTTCTCAACCTTCCTCTAATCATCCTTACCTTCTCCATAGCATCCATAACCAGATCCGAACCCAACAAAGCCATTTCTCCAACTTCAAACCACCCAATCGATGATCTACAACGTCTACCATTGATGGCTTCGAAAAGGAGCCATACCAATGCTAGAATGATAACTATTGTTATAGACAAACTCAACCAATGGAAGATGATCATCTCAATCACCCTTGAACTCTAAAATACAAGCCATAAGCATATCTTTAAGAGTTTGGATAGTTCTTTCGGCTTGGCCATCCGTTTGAGGGTGAAAAGTCGTACTAAGCTTTACCATGGTTCCAAGATCTCCTTGGAAGGACCTCCAAAAGTGTGAAGTAAATTGTGCACCATGATCCGATATGATGGGCAAAGGAATCCCATGCAACCTCACCAAGTCATGAGCCTCTGTGGAAAGGATGATTCATTCGGATCGACAATGTACAACCTAGCATAATCTTCAGCCCCATATGTAGTCTTAATTGGTAGAAAGTGAGCCGATTTCGTCATCCTATCAACCACAAACCCAAATTGAATCAAAACCTTTTCTAGTCTTGGGCAACCCAACCACAAAATCCATATTAATTTCTTCCTACTTCTAAGTAGGAACCTTTATGTCTAGGGCTAGGCCACCCGACCTTTGGTGTTCAACTTTGACTTGTTGCCAACCATGGCAACCGGATACGAATTTGGCAATGTCCCTCAGTATGTCTTCCCACCAATACACCTCTCTCAAATCTCTGTACAACTTATTAGACCCAGGGTGAATAGAGTAAGAAGAACCATGAGCCTCATCAAGAATCTTTTCACTCAAGCCATCAACACAAGGCACATATAACCTACCTTGGTATCTAAGGACACCATCTCCCCCTTGGGAGAAAACCTCCACCTTGCCATCTTTTATCAAGGCCTTCAATTCTAACAAAGAGGGGTCAAGATCTTGCTTAGCTTTCACCTCTTCAACCAATAAAGATTTAGAACCATAAACAACAACACTACCATGATTCACCTCTTCCAACCTAACCCCCAATCTAGCCAACTGATGGACCTCCCTAGCCACTTCTTTGCCACCATCATCAACATGAGCTAGGATACCCACAGACACCCTACTTAACGCATCCGCCACCACATTAGCTTTACCGGGATGATAATGCACACTCATATCATAGTCCTTAAGAAGTTCTAACCACTTTCTTTGCCTCAAGTTGAGATATTTTTGAGTGAACACATAAGGAGACTCTTATGATCGCTAAACATATCAAGATGCACCCCATACAAATAATTACGCCAAATCTTCAATGCAAATACCACGACGGCTAGTTCAGGATGATGGGTAGGATAGTTCTTCTCATGCACGTTGAGTTGTCAAGAAGCATAGGCTATCACCTTACCATTTTGCATTAGAACACAACCCAAACCAACTTTATAAGCATCACAATACACAACAAATCCTTCTAGCCCTTCCGGTAATGACAATATGGGAGCGGACACAAGTTTCTCTTTCAATGTTTGGACATTCTTTTCACACTCATCAGTCCACACAAATTTTGCTTTCTTTTGAGTCAACTTGGTCATAGGAGAAGCAATAGAAGAGAACCCATTCACAAACCTCCGATAGTAACCCGCTAAGCCCAAGAAGCTCCTAAGATCCAATTGTCTCAATGGTCTAGAGCAATTTCTAATCACATCAGTCTTTTTAAGATCCGCCTTAATACCATCCCCCGACACCACATGACCTAGGAAGGCAACATCTTTTAACCAAAATTCACATTTTTCATACTTGGTATACAACTTTGCTTCCCTCAATCTTTGTAGTACTACCCTCAAATGACTCATATGCTCCTACTCACTATATGAATAGATCAAATTATCATCAATGAAGACCACAACAAATGAATCAAGGTAGGGTTTGAAGACCCTATTCATAAGATCCATGAAGATAGCT
>JAPFFP010000089.1:3698946-3715278 GCA_026153255.1 Solanum medicagineum
ATTTTGCTTTATTCCATCATACCCCAAAGCCAAAAAATAGTGAATCTTTGGCTCCATCCAAGATTGATGGAAGTGATGTTAATAGGTAGTCAAGGTGCATAATATTCAAGGAAGGATCAGGGCCAATTTCAGGATTTTACATCTAATAAGGCTAGGTTACTAGGTTTTTACAAAGAAAAGGTACATGTAAACCTCAAAATAGCCACTGATTCCACAGTATTCCCTATCTACACTCATTTTTCTTCCGGCACTTAATATGCACACAACACAAGGCCCTCATTAAGGCATAAAAAATGAACTAATTTCTTTTTAGTCTGTTTCAAAGAGAATGAACTCCTTGTACCCCTTTTTTGTTATCCTGCCCACTACCCACTGGATACTAAAAGCGAAAATAAAAGAACAACTCTAATCACCAATCCCTATTTGTGGTAACTGTAAATCAATCCAATAATTAATTGCCAAACAACTAGTTAGGAAGTTATCAATAAAAAAATCCAAAAATAAAAAATCAAGCCGACTTGTAAGTTTTATAATACTTCACTTAATATCAAAATTCGTCAACTATAAGTAGAGACATCAAGCAAAAAAGGAACCTTGCAAGAAAGAGTTTGGAGAGTTAATAAAAAAAGAGAGAATAATTTTCTTAAGATATTTAATTTTCTTACGAAGTAAAGCTTATAAATGAATTCGCAAAGATGAATGAGAAAAGGAAATTATGTTGTAAGCAGAGTAGTATCAAAAAGAAATGGATCATCAACTGCAACTAAGACATGGTCTCAAAATTAGCTATTTATATAGACTCAAATAGTTATATAATTAGCTGAATTACATCCATGATTAGCTAATCCATAGAGACATCCAGAAAGAGAAGTTACTTTGCTAGTGGTTCGGGTAAACGTACTCAACTAGGACAAATCAAAACTCTGGTTGTCTATAGGTTTACTCCAACTTTTAGTTTGGGATTAATTTTGATGCACGGTCCAAGACGTAAGGAACTGTGTATAAAGTGACAAGTGAAATTTTACTTACAGTTAGTTCTCTATTCTCTACTTTAATTCGAATGTTATGTCTCATGTCCAAGTCTATATGTATGGATACCTTAGCTATATGATTAGCTAATTTCTTCAGCAGTAGGAAGCTGCCAGCAAGTGATCCAGCCCAGGAAGAATAGTATTAAGAGAAAAGGCAAACAACTGTATTTATTCAAAACCTTATTGCTTTAAGTATTTTCTAAGACGTGCATAACCAGAAGGAGAATTCAACACAACCAGGAGAATAATTACAACTATATATGAGAGTAATGGTTCACAGAGACACACATATATATGTGTGTGTGTGTGTGTGCGCGCGCGCGCGCGCGCGCTTTATGCATTCTGGTACTGGCTATATATAACACTATTGAGGCATTATTAGAGTCGACAAAGATCAAAAGGATATGGATACATGATTAGAATTTACAGAGAAACTTACGCATATTTCTTTTGCAGCTTCATTAACATACGCTCCATCTTTATTTTTATGAGCAGCAAGATATATTTGTGCTCGTCCAGGCCGTTGTCCAGTCTCAGCCATCTATAAGAAAAATTCAATTTTATTACTTAGAATTAGTCACATAGTAAATTAATTTACTCACCATTTCAACCCTTCCGATAGCATTTTCTTTGGAGCCATCTATGTGTAGAATTGTCTAGTTTTTTCGATTTTCAATATTTCTTTTACGCATTTCCTTACAAAATATATATGAAACTCAATTAGAAAATCAAATTATTATATGATAACAAAGACTAGTAAAAGCAATCACACAAGTACCTTTGATGAATCTTTAAATTGATAATCAACAAAAGAAATCCAATGATCTAGTGGAATTCCATCTGGCACATTATCAATAATCTCAGCTTTAATTTTACGTGGATCTTCGACTAACTTCCACAAGTTATTATTATTTGCAGCTCACTTCTTTCCAATGTACTTATAAAGATGTTGTCGTGCATTTGACTCTGTTATCTTAAAGAAGAACTTGGGCTTCAAAAATATAATATCGATTAATATACTATTTAAATAACAAAACAAAGATATAGTCGTCCTTCTTAATAAAAAATAAAATAGAGTAACAATCTAGTTGTAAGCATATACATTAATAATCTTATCGAAGACGCGATTTAAGTATGACATAGGAACACTCAACCATTTTTCAAAGTTGATTGGAAATAAAGAACAATCACATGCTAAAAATACCACAAAATTTGAAAGAAGGCTGAATGCCTCTCCAAATGGTTCGTGCAAGTCATCAAAATTAACCACAATAAGCTCGTCACCGGATAAATTAAGCACTTCACTTTTTTTGAGTTTGAGCTTTTTAACATTATTTTCTGAATCTACGATAAGAAAGTAATGCGTCAAAGCTATGAGAAAAATAAACAAGAGCTTATTAATTATATACGGATGATTAAAAGTATTTACCTATTCCTTCTACAGTCCAATGTGACTATGATTCACGTCTAATTTATTTTCTTAATGCAGGTTGAATTGTTGAAGCTTGTTGTAGTGAGTTTTGTTCCATTGAAGATGGATATGGTGCTGCCTGATCCATTGTAGCTAAATGTGATGCTAAGTGAATTGACTGAGACAGCTGTGATATGGACTGAAATAACAGAGGCGCCTATGATGTCGGCTGAATTGATGGAGTTACATGTGTTGTCTTGAAATGGTGTGCTTGGATATGGTGGAAAGCATTATTCTGGTTGCATAACTGAAGCTATTTATTCAATACCTTGAGAAGTAGATACTAAGTGATCTGAATTTTTCTTTTTCTGCAAACGCTTAACTTTGGCATATTTGCTATTCAATATATCAAATCCCGTAGCACTGAAAAAATAACAACAAAAAATTTACATTAGCATTAGCTTAAAAAGCACAAAATCAATAATTGAAAACTAATACACTAGCAGATAAAGCACAATAGAAACTGCAAGTTAAAGCACTAAAATTCAGCAACTAAAAACAACAAAAATAATAGCTAAAAAATTGAAAAATTTAAACTTAAAACACAAAATAATAGCACTTAAAACATCATATAACCACAGAAAAAAGCACAAAAAGTAACTACTCAAAAACTAAAAATATTGCAGCTTAAAACAAGCACTAAAAAGAAAAAATAATAATAGCTTAAAACTTCAATTGCTACAGCTTAAAATTCAAAACATTATCCAAATCTTGACTATTCTATTCATTCATATTCTCATCTATTGCAATTTGGATATTCTCGTAGTTATCATCAAAAAAATTTCCAAATTCCTATTGTTGGTATGGTTCATTCTCGTATAGTTCCTCTTCATCAACGTCTCTCATTTCAAACAAATCGCTTGACTTTAGATGTACAGCAACACTCTATTCTTTATCAGTTTCATCATCAACATAGTAGACCATATTTGCTTATGATGCTTCAATGTATGGATCATGATCCTCACGATCACCGATGTGAATCAATTAAGAAAAATTAACGCAGTTAAACTTCCAAACATATGTTTTGAAGCCTCTATTCGGAGTAGTATCAGCCTATAAGCATTTGAAGAGAACAACTTTGAATCTACCATAATAATTAAGCTCGATAATATCTTCTAACTTTCCATAATATGGCAGGTTTGCTTGTCTTGCACATCTATCTACACTAGACGCAACACAAGAAGTGTCAGGGACAAGAAAAACTCCACTATTTTGAGTTTTGATCCTTGTTCTCTAGACAAAGTTCAAAATTTAAATCCATTAATGTTATAAGCACTGAATCTTCTTGCATTTTGTGCTGGACCTTGTGCTAAGAACTTCATATCATCAGAGATAGTGTTTGCGATATATGAATTCATAATCTAAACAAATAGAATAAATCTATTAGATATACAAAATCGACTCAAGAGAGCTATATAAAAAATACTCTAAAATTATTTGCTCACTCTCTTGGGAAACTAATCAGGAAACTTTTTACTAACTCTCCTCTCTATCTCTGTTGTTGAAACTCTTCGACCTTTTGTATTTTTTTGATGTAATGTCTGAATTCCCTACAAAGTTGTTATATATATTAATTTTATCTAATTACTCCACTCATTTCTTATAAATCAAAATTAATTTAAACTCCATACTCAATAAATGGCTTCACTGCTGCACAATTGAGTAACACATATCAATGAGCTTGAGTTTTCTCTAAAGCAGTCAATGGTTCTGTTATGGAACCTCCAATAGGTCTACCTTGTTGAGGAAACATAGATGACTTTCCAGAAGTGTCATTGTGATTAGGTTCATCATTTACATGTTTAGGTCGATTCAACCTTGACTCAATTTCATCAAAATAATGAGAGTAAAGAGTTAAAGCTTCTTCAACCCTATGTCCTTCAACTATTGAACCTTCTGATTGAGATTCGTTTCTACAAGAGACTTGAAATGACCTAACAATCTGTAATCAAAATAATATGTGTTAGAAGTATATAAACTGAAATGTTAATATAAACCAATTCTAATTATTTTGAATATTGTGTTTTACCTTTCAACAAAATACATCCAGCGATAATGTACAGGTCCACCTTGTTTTACTTCATCCACTAGATGGACAGTTAAATGTACCATTATCGTAAAAAATGAAGGGGAAACAATATCTCTAGGTGGCTCAGAGTTTCCACAATTCGATTTTGTACTTTTCAAGATCTAAGATTGTTAAGCTCTTCATACAAAGTAGTCTAAAAAAAGAAGAAAACTCTATCAAAGTTGTAATAACCTGATTTGGAAGAACGTTGCGAATTGCTATCTGTTCCATAAGGATATGACAATCGTGACTCTTTAATCCAAAGATCCTTTTTTTTATCAAAATCAATACAACGAGATATATTACTTAAATAATCATCTGGTATTTAGATATTCTTTAAAGTCTTCAGGAAGGCCACTTTCTTCTTTTTTGAAATTATAAATGCAGCAAGTCGACATTCATCATTTTCATCTGGCCAAAGATCACGCCTAATACCCATATCTTGTAGATCTTTTCGAGCCTTAATGTGATCCTTTGATTTTTCTTTATCATTAAGCAAAGAGTATATAATGTTGTCAAACACATTCTTTTCAATATACATGACATTACAACAAGTTAGATTCCCAATATGGAAGATCAAAGAATATGTTTTTTTCTTCCATTGTTGAGTTGCATCTTCACAAACAGTTTTTTGCTTGTTTCGTTTCCTATTACGATGCAATTCTGCTGATTTTCCAAATGTAATGTTGATATCTTTCACTTGTTGAAAAATGTCTAATCTTGATAACGTTTTTGGATGGTTCCTCTCTTCTATGTTTCCATCAAAATGATGCCTCATTAGTCTAAATTTGTGATTTTTAGCTAAAAATTGACGATGACCAATAAAACACTATTTTCTACTATGATAAAGTCGGCAAAGTTCTGTATCAAAATTACAAAAGGGACATGCAAGACCAGTATGTGTGTTCAACCAGATAAGCAATCAAGTCCAGGAAAGTCGCTAATTGTCCACATAAGAGTTGCTCGTACTCTAAACATTTCATTTTTTGATGAGTCAAAAGTATTCACACCATCACTCCACAACTTATTCAACTCCTTAATAAGGGGTTGTAAATGTACTTGGACCTGGAATGATCATTGAGAGAATGAAATTTGGTTGCTTCATACACAATCAATGAGGAAGGTTGTATGGAACCAAAATCACAGGCCAAATGCTATAGTTAGTACTCATTGTTCCAAAAGGATTGAAAGCATCACTAGCTATACCTAAGCGGACATTTCGAGGATCAGAAGAAAGTTCAGTTAAAGTTGTATCAAACCTCTTCCATGCCTCACCGTCTCTAGGATGTCATAAGATTCCATCTTTATTATCACCCTCTGTATGTCATCTCATATGCTCTCCAATCTTAGAGCATATGAACAACCTTTGTAATCTTGATTTTAATGGAAAATAATGCAAAATTTTTGCAGGTTTCTTCTTCTGCTTCTTCTTTTGCTTCTTACTTATAGTAGGTGTATGCTTTTTATTGCTCTTCTCAGGCTTCCATCTGGAAGTCTAACGATACTTACATGTTTCGACACTAGCATCATCTTCCCAATATAACATGCAATTATTTGGACAAGCATCTATCTTGATATAATCAAGACACAATTTGTTAATGATTTTCTTGGCCTCATAGAAAGAATCAGGGATCTTTGCAAAATTGAATGCATCCCTAAGTAGATCTAGTATCATAGTCATTCCCTTATCACTTAATCTAGACAAACAATTTATGTGCTAAAGCTTTAACAAAAATTCCCTTATCACTTAATCCAGACAAACACTTTATTTGGTAAAGTCCTGTGTGCACTATGAGAAGCTTATGGAAACATTTTTCAATATATATGAAAAATATGAGAAAAGCCAAAAGAAATCAGAAAAAATATAATGAGCCCGCGCTAATTTTCTTTTTGGCAATAACATAGGTTTCGACAGCCGTAAATAATATTTTTTTTTTGCATCAATTAAGAAAACCCCTGCTTTTTAATGTAATTTGCAAGGGTTGAAATTGGCCTCCGCTTTTAAATCCCCGCTATTCAATTGTTTTTTGTAGTGCCTACTTCAATGAGCTTGTTAACTTCAACTTCGATCAACGGAATTATCTTAGGTCTGTATCGATGTTGAGCTTGCTTAACAGGATGAACGCCTCATCTCATAGCAAGATGATGGACGGCAACTCTAGATCTAATCTCAGGATCTCTTCATAACTCCAAGCAAAAAATCTTTGAACTCAAAAAGCAACCCCATGTATTTCCTTTCTTCATCCTCATTTAAAGAAACACTTACATATGTAGGCCTTTTGTCATCATCATCCCTAAGATTCACTTCTTTTAATATATCGATAGTATTTTTTTACCACTTCTTTGAGTTCTGGAGATGCATTTTCAGCATCCTCATCTTCTTGAGGATCACCATCATCAAAAGATAAATGATAACATGAATGAATGTCAGCAAACCCATTTTCAATTTTCATGTAAGGTGAAGTACATTTTTTTATCACAAATTGTGATGTAATATGATGACCCCACATTTTCTTCATCTTCATCACGCTCCCTAGTGTGAACTATGGTAGGGGTTTTTGCCCTCAACACCTCTCCGCATGAAACAACAAATTTTGTTTCTCACCTCATTCTAGAAGGAATCAAACTAGAGCAATTCTTGGACGGGTTGTGCTCTTGGGCATACAGAAATAGGCTAAGAATTCACTTCGAATGAAGAAATTAAGAAAGTTGTTTCCTGATATCTCAAATGGTCAAATTCAAAATCAAGTGTCCCCTTTTGATTAATGATCGAAAGAACCACTTGGTGATAGGTAATATCAGTCAGCCATAAACTTTGCGTTTGTGGGTGGAATCCCCGGAGAAGAGTTAGAATGGTCGTTCCCGCCCCTTGGCCGGTACCAAATAAATGACTACTTGAATTGGGGTTTTGATGAACATGTTCCCCCATCCCTCCATAGTTCCATTTATGCTTACCATTCTTTTTTATTGGGCCAAAATGATCTAACACTAACGCTCTTGGAGTTGATTCGACAAGTTGATCAAATATTGAAGTATCACTAGTCAGGTTAGTAAGTTAATCAAATGTAGAGGGCCTTTTGTCAGGTATCATAGATTCCTCTATAGGGGTAATGTAGTTGATGCCCATTCTCCTTATAAAGATTCGGATAGGTGGTGGTTTTTTATAACCCAAACCTTCACGAAATAGCTTGACAACATACCTCTTTCTAACATCATTCTTTGAGGAGGATTTAGACCATGATTTCCCTTTTCAATAACTTTATGCGGAACCTTTCCTAGTTTACAAGCTTCATTAGGATTGTATCCTTCTTTTACCAACATTTTATAGGCATTCGGGTCAAAACCATCATCCGTGTGCTTTTTAGGAAGTGCTTCATAGGAACTATGGCATGATGTTTTGACAAATCCTTCTATCACTTTTGAAGGTGGCTTGATTGTATCCATCTTCTTGATAGAAAAAGTCAGTCCCTCACCCTGTAATTAGAAGGTAGAACTTTACCCTTATTTGCCTTTAGGACATAGTGAAAAGTTGCAGCCACTTCCCTACTTGAAGATGTTTCATCTGTTTTGAGTACTTTGCTCGTATCTTGATCTTTCTATACCATAACCTTAGCCTTCCCAATTGCTATCCCGACCTTTTGTGGGATATCAATCTTTAGTATTGTGATGGCAGCTTTGACTTCCTTTAAGTCATGATGCTTTAAGTAGAATTTAACATCTGTAAAATGTGCTTCTGCCTCAGTAAAAGGTTCATCATCAGCGACTACCTTTTTGCCACCCCATCCTTGAACTATTTAAAGCATTAGTGATAGGTGGCTAGACAACCTTATTCTCATGTATCCACGACCTTCCTAACAAGATATTATATGAGGTCTTTGAGTTAATGACATGCATCCATGTACTCGAACTCATATCACCCATCATTATATCTAACTTGACATCTCCAATGGCTCTTTGCCCCCCTTGGTTGAACCCGTGAATCATTAGACGACTTTCAGATAGTTCATCCATCGATATTCCAAGTTCTTTAATAGTGCAAAAAGGGAGGATATTGACTCCAAACCCAGCATCCACCATAATTCTATTTACTTTATGCCCACACACAAAACCCACCACATATAAAGGACGGTTGTGCAATGTTTCGCCCAACAAAAGATCATCGTTAGTGAATGTTAACTTTGCATTGGTAGTGGTCACTTCTTTAGAAAAAGACTTGATGGGATCTTCATGTGATAAGAGTAAGAACGGTGGTGAATCTTCCCCTACTATCTCTTGCTCATCAATGTTGCAGCATGAGGCCTTGGGATCACAATAAGAGATCTTTGTATGGAACTAGCTTCGCAGAAATTCCTCCAATGTCACTGGAAAATGTGGCTTTTGGTTATAATTCTCCTCCACCCTTGATTTCTTCACATTCTTCTTTACCCTCTGAGTTTTGGGTAGTTTCTTCATCTTTCCTTTTGTAACTTTCTTACTTAGCTCTTTTTGTAAGGTCATTTTGCAGCGTCTTCGTTGTGTTACCAAACTCCATCTTTCATCATCAACATGATCATCACAAGATTGGTTTCCCACTAGAGATTTTTCTTCCAATATTATTTCATTCATCAAAGGGAAGAACGCTGATATACTGACATCAATTGGTTCCAAATTTGATCATCATTGGTGGTATTATGGCTAGAACATCTCCACAATCACGTACTTCAATGAAGTTCCATAAAACTATAAAATCAAGTGAGTCAAAAGTGACAGAGAACTTATTCGAACTCACTTTCTCATCTTTAAATAATATCTTTCCTTCTCGAGCAAAATCCATGATCTTTCTTCAAAAAAATAAAATATTTTTCTATAGGATGGCCTATTAAATGATGATACTTATAGCAATTTGGATCATTAGTCTT
Source organism: Solanum medicagineum (assembly GCA_026153255.1). Classification (NCBI taxonomy): domain Eukaryota; kingdom Viridiplantae; phylum Streptophyta; class Magnoliopsida; order Solanales; family Solanaceae; genus Solanum; species Solanum medicagineum. The sequence continues at coordinate 3,708,415 of JAPFFP010000089.1, forward strand.
CCCAGCTTCATCTGGCCGCTTTATTTCAGGTAACTCAAAAAATTTCAACGCCAAAAGCTCTTCAAAAATTGTTGGAATATTTGAGTCCAAGAATGGATACTCTTTTGCCTGCATTTCCTTCAAAGTTAGCTTTCCACCAGCATTTTAATGAAAAGTTATAGTCTTCACACTTTGCTTTTTTTTTTTTAGCTTTGTAGTAACTTTCAATGGTGCGACATTAACATTCATTGACTCTTTATTTTCAGACTTGGGTGCAAACTTGCCCTCTTTCTTCACCTCTATTTTTTCTTTTCCCTTGTGAGGCTCAAAGACAGGTGGTCCTTCATTTCCATTTGATGACATGCTCAACTCCATATCATGAGCATCAGTAGCTAGTTCATCAAATGACTTGGGTTAGATGCCCTGCAGGATATAACGAAGTCCCCAATGCATTTCTTGAATACATATTTCTATTCCAGAAGACTCATTAAGTCTATCCTTGCAATTGAGGCTCGCATTCCTCCATCGATTGATAAACTCAATAATGCATTCATCCTTCCATTGGCGTGTGTTCGTGAGTTCCACAATGCTCATAGTATGCCTTATGTTATTGATGTGTTGTTAAAATACATCACTTTTGATGCTTAAAACTTGTAATTTTATGTGTTCTCAATGTGATGTTAGTTGGTTTTATGTGTGTTTGTGTTATGTTTGCAGGATTCCAGGTTTGGCCTTGATTTTGGGAAGAAATATAGAAGTTGCTAAATTTTGATGCAGTACGAGACCCTTTAAGGGCCGTAGATCATTCTACGGGTTATGGAGTAGTTTCGTGGACAAATCCAGTGAGGGGTTGATTTTCTGAAGTTGGTTTTACGAATATGCAGGCGGGTCGTGGAATGATTTACGAGTCGTAGACCATGGTTCGTGCTTTGAGGTTCAGAGATTGAGACTTTATGAAGATTCATCAGACGAAACCCCCTTTACAGATCGTAAATCACTTTATGAGTAGAGGGGTGTCGTAGACTTAAAGTTCAATTTTTCAGCAGCTTTGTATGAGACCCTGGTTACGAGCTGTGGAATGCGATACGACCCGTAAGGCATGTCGACCAGTTATCCTATTATGTTTAAAACTTGTATTTTACTTATTATAAATAGGTTTTTTAGGTTATTTTTCAGAAGTTTTTGCATAGTACTCAGAGAACTTAGTAATTAGAGAGAGAAAATAGTGAGATTACATTGGAGAGCATTGAGAACACTTGTAACTTAATTTTATCTTTAATCTTGTGATTCTCTTTGAAGTTGGATTTGCTTGTTCAATTGTATAAGTGCTTAATTATGTTCTTTAAATTTATGATTCTTGCATTTACACAAAGCATGAGTAGCTAAATCTACAACTAGGGTTGTGGGAACCATGAAGAATTAATAAGGTAAAACTAGATAATTCATAATTCTTGGAAAGTGTGCATGCATGTATTAATTAACTCTCTTCGTTTTGCATATTTTCTAATGGTGGCCAACATTGAACGCCTAGTGTTACTGACTGGACCAAGGTAGTAATAAATAGGAAAAAAGATTAATTAACAGGATTCGATTGATGTGTTCTCATCTAATCAACCAAACTGGGCCAAGGGGAGGTTGTACTGGGACTAATAGGTAAGAGTTTGTAACGCACACTATGGAGATGAGCCAAGTCACATAGTGAAATTCACCTCTCACCTTTGATCAAAGGGCTTAGTGAACTTAACTTACTGTCCTACATGCTACACACTAGAAAAGAATTAGGTTATCCGGTGATACTGAGTTAGGGAATTATGGGGAACACAATACCTTGGTTCTTTTCCATATTGATTTCTCTCTTGTGTTTGTTAGTTTTATTTTCCATTGATTATTGAAAACTTCCCTTTCCCCCCTTCCCCCCTTAGGGAAGTAAGTCAGTTAACTACTCAACTTGCAGTCATTGAATTTTCTTGAGTCTACGTATTCCCTGTGGATTCGACCCTAGCCTTGGTTATGTTCTATTTCATGACAACGACCGCTTTATCCTCACAAAAGGAGGTGTAACTTGGGAGACATCAAGATTTTGGTACCGTTGCCGAGGAATACAGCTAGACTTAGTTAATTCATAGTGATTTGGGTGTTAATCCAGTTAATTCATAGTGATTTGGGTGTTAATCCTTATTTAACACATTTTACATTTTGTTTTTGTTAATTCATAGTGATTTTGGTGTTAGTCCTTATTTCCCACATTTTACATTTTGTTTTAATTTTTATTTTCTTTGCAGGGTGTAGGTTAGTGTATGCCCAATACATGAAATCTAGGTAGACCCTTGACGCCGTTTGGCCAAGAGATCCATAAAACTTTAAGAAGAATGGCCCAAGATAACACCAACAACGTGGCCACCACAGCTTTAAACCGGAACGAGAATGAAAATGTTGATCACGAGAACCCACTTCCTCTTGAGGATATTGCTCCACAGCCTCAGGATTTCAATCCCAATGCTTATCAGTGGAACCAATACAGGCTAAATCCTATGACTATGGAGGTGACTAGAGCTATTGTATTGCCACAACTACTTGCAGACACAAAGTTTACAGTCTCGAGTGGGTTGTTTCAGATGCTACAGAACCATGGGCTATTTGCGGACTTACCATCAGAGGATCCTCATTGTCACTTACACAATGTTGCATTCGTCTGCAAGAGTGTGATGGGAACACAAAATCTGTTTATGGATGCTGTGGGACTTCGTGTCTTCTTATTAACTCTTACTGGCAATGCAACATTACGGCTATCTGAGCTCCCACAGAGTTCAATCACCAATTGGGCTAATTTGTAGAAGGTCTTTTTAGAGAAGTACTTCCTTAGATCGATGAAGCTCAAGTTAAAGGACCAAATCAACAACTTTGAGCAACTTCCTGGTAATTCGATCAGTGTTGTATGAGAGCGGTTTACTGAGTACTTGAGGAGTGTTTCGGGCAATGACATCGCAGAGAATGTCCTGGTTGAGCTTCCAAATGTACCCAAACTTGATTAATTCATAATCTTCGTTTGATTGTTTCCAAGAAGTGGCACACATAGGAACATCAAATAGTTGATCAATGGTCATATCTGGTGATAATGCTACACTATGATACCAAGAAAGCCAAGTCAACCACTGTTTCATCCAATTAAGGATAACAGTCCGCTCAAGGATTTCCCGTTCTCCATCAAATACCAAATCTTTTGGAAAGATTTGTATCTGCTTAGGCTTTACAGCCTCACGCAGATAATCTATTATTTTTGCCTTCAATCAAATCGTGGCTTTATGTACCAAATATTTCAATATCGTTGCATCTGGTATTTTTGTTTTGTTCCACCAGTGTGATGAAGAATAGATCCGAGAAAGAGACTTTCATTTCCAGTCTCCTATTTCTTTAATTTCTTTATGGAATTTTCGATTTTGTATTCTACCATGCAAATAGTCAAGCATGTGCCGACATCATCTTGGGAGGATGGTTTGTAGAGCAACCATTCATAGAAATTGCTGAGCAGATAGATATGGTGGCCAAACTGAATCATGTGTGGAGGCCCATTTTAATCTTTGATCCACGAGGTCTCTTCTTGCCTATTATTTTTTTCCCAGAAAGTCCCCTTTGTTGAATAATGAGACTCCTATTTATAGTTGTAAGGAGTGGTGTACCTGTGTGATTTGATTGGTCAGTTCGAATTGACCAATCACCTTCCCTAGTGGAACGCTCTAATTTGATTGAACATGTCACCATATACAGGTGCCATTATTTCAGTGGCCCATTTAATTTGATTTGAATTACCACATAAATTTGACATGTGGTGTGATTTTTTAGTGGCTTATTTAACTTGACTTGGATTGCCGTATAAATTTGTCACGTGGTGTGATTTTAGTTTGCTTATTTAATTTGACTTGGATTGCCGCATAAGTTCGACATGTGATGTGATGATTTCAATGATCTCTTTAATTTGACTTGGATTGCCATATGATCTGGATTATTTTCTTGAATTTAATATAATCCAAATTAATTTACAAATTTAACTCCAAATAAAATTTAATACCTACGTGCTCTTTTATTTACCTACCACGGAGAAGCCAGGAAAATAAGGAAGAGGAAAGGCGTAACCTCGTTATATTCTCAATCCAGGTTTGCAGCCCTTTTCCTTGGCACACAAAAGGAGAAAATAACAAACTCCATTAATGGAAAATCAATCCGACAACTCCGATGAAAAACCTAGTAGAGAACCAATGTTGGCATCACCAACGCTCCTTGATCTTACGAGTTACCAGCTTCACGATCTGGATTCGGTGGATCTTCCTCCAAGTCTCACCGAGTTAGACTTGACAACGAATCGTTTGTCAGCTTTAGACCCCCGTATTGGCAAACTCCCTAACCTCAAGAAACTCTCTCTTCGTCAGAACCTCATTACCGACGATGCCGTTCAACCTCTTTCCTCTTGGCACCTCATTTCTCACCTCGAGGTATGTGCTATTCACTTATATCCTCTAATCACTCTTAACTTTGATTATTATTATTATTATTATTAAATGTATATGTCAACTTGCCGACTCTTTACTATAATACTTGTTGATTTGCAAATTGAATTGCTGTATTTAACTGATGAAACAATTATGGAACTTCAAAATAAATGTCCTATACCAGACTGAATGGACTGAAATGAACCTGAACAGCGCAAAATGGATACCACTTCATGTACATAGTCTCGACTAGTTTGGACTGAGGTCTAGTTAATTGTTGTTGATTGATTGATTGTGTTGGATGCATTTAGTTGTTGAAGAAATCTGGGATTGTGGCTGTTATATGGTAGAATGAAGATTACCTTCAAAGCTCAAGTGGATTTGTTTTGGTAACCTAGAAATCCATTTGTGGCCCATCCTTTTGACCAACCACAACTTTCTAAACTCGGTGTATAATGGATCCATCTCTCTACCCTTTTGCATGGTGTAGGGCTTGAACCTGTGACCTCAGCCACAATTCCTCCACCCTTTGCAACTTGAGTTAGGCCCTGGGGGCCTCAAGTGTATTTTAATTTTGATAGAATTGTTTACACAAAAGCCCATGATAAAAGAGTAAAAGGTGGACCTCAACTCACATGAAAGGATATTGTATCAAAAGGCTTACTATTTCTCCCAACTTCATTCAAATTTTAGTTAAGAATAGAATACAATGGAAGCGAATGATTGTTGCTTAAGTTATATTAAGACTGGTGTTTTGCTGGAGTCTATTTATTTTTATTTTGACTTGAATGCCTATGTAGGAAGAGTGAGTTTTATAGAAAATCGTTAGTGTAAGAATAAAATGGACCTGAATAGAGGAGTTGATATAGAGGATTTGTACAGTAGACCTCAATGGAGTTCGCCTACCTGTATGGTGGTAATACTAGCCTAGCTTGCGCTTTGATTCGTGAATTTAATGACCCGCAACCTATTTTGTTCAGACTTTTCAAATATATTGATAAGCACGTATTGGATCCGACATGGGTGCGGCAACATTTTTTGGAAGTCCGAGCAATGCAGACTGCAGCTTGCTATCTAACCTACTATGTAATTCGAAGTGATGTACGCTTCAATTGGTTCATAATATTGATGTACCATAAGAATTTTTTTGTTAAAAAAATTGTTTACTCTTTTAGCGGATTTCTTTCATATTAATTCCACCATTAAAATTTTATGATGATTGGATGGATGTGCATTTGGATAATATTTTTCTTCCAATGATAATGATGATGTTCAAATAGAAATAGTGAAACTTTCTTACTGAAGCATTAAATTGGACAAAGCTCTCAGTATATTTGCATGAGTTATAACTGCTTACTCATTGGTCCAGGTAAAATGCTATTTCAACGGTAATTTCTTGTCTAACCTTATCAGTATGGTTACAACTTTGATTAATGCAATTCAGTGATAGTGATACTGCAACTGGCTATCTAACTTAAATTGTATTTAAGTAGTGTAGGCTTCTTTCGGATAAAGTTGATGAACCTTGATGAACCGTGATTGATAGTTTGCTTACAATTTAAGTATTTCTCTTTATTATTTTTGATAAGCTAACGTATTCCTTTAATGGACTACCAAGTCTACTTGAAAAATATGGTCATGATGTTTGTGTTGCTCAACCACATCTCAGGTTAACCCAATTCTCTATACAAAATAGATTCTCTTCTTATGCCGAAGGTATAATGAAATAAAAACAAACTTATGCATGCTAGCTGGCCCGAGCACCACCATTGTAAGAAGAAAATGAAATGAGTACAAACCTTTTTACATTATTTAGAATTGTTTCCTATTTCTTTTGATAATGAATGATTTCCTATTTCTTTCTATCCATATGATCCAAAAAAAACACATTGGTGTCATTCCTTTATCTTTAAATCTTCTATGACCTCTGGCTTGTCAATGTTCTTAAGAACACTAGGACATGTTAAACAAAGAACACACCAAATATAACAGTAAAGTTGTAATATAGTGATATTTGATTTATATCCTTCCCATGCTTGCATAGAAAGCACTAACTCATAACTATTGTTTGCCTCCTTAAATTATCTACCGTTGAAATTGCATCATGCACTGTGCACCTAGTCAAAAGACCTTTTTTGGAGCTTTAGTATCCAAGATGTTATTTTTTACCTCCCTTTTCTCTCCAATTCCTATTAACTCCATGTGTGAATTTATTTGGTGAAAGATTTCCCGCTTGCTCTCTTCTTGTTTACCTTCCTCCCTGTTGAGGTATCACTTATTTTTCTTAAGGAATCCTTGACCTCTCGTTCTCAGTCACCCTCGTAAAGCTTGTATTTCATGTGACCCATGTTGTTCTTTATTAACTTATTGGTTTCTATAGCCTCTAACCTTGCTAGTCTAA
>JAPFFP010000089.1:3715378-3731115 GCA_026153255.1 Solanum medicagineum
CCAGTGTTGACGATGAACAAAGGATTTCCTAATATATTGTGATTTTTCTAGGGTCAGATTGGGCTATGTGCTGATGTAGGGGGGGAGGGGGAAGTTATGGTTTACACTTTAAGACAATTTAAAGTTCATGAGAGGAATTATCTGACTTATGATCTTGAGTTGACAGCTTTGGTATTTTCTGTCATGATTTACTGGCACTACTTATATGGAGCACATGTTGATGTCGTCAAGGATCACAAAAGCCTACAATATGTAATTACCAAGAAAAGCTTAATTTTAGATAGATTAGGTGGCTTGAATTGTTCAAGGATTATGACATGAGCATCCTATACAACCCAAATAAAGCTAATGTAGTTGCTAATGCTCTTAGAAGGTTGTCTGTAGAAAGCACCACATACGTGGAGGAAGAGAAGAAGGAGCTTGCTAAAGAGGTTCACAAATTGGAATGATTAGGAGTTCAACTAGATAAATCTGGAGAAGGTGGCGTTCTTGTGCATAATGGATCTTCATCATCTCTAGTAGTGGAGGTGATGGATAAGCAAGACCAAGATCCTATTTTACTGCAATTAAATGCAAGTGTGCATAAATAGAAGGTGATGGTGTTTTCCAAAGGGGAAGATGGAGCATTGAGGCATAGAGGTAGGCTTTGTGTTCTTAATGTTAATGGTATACGAGAGATGATCATGGCAGAAGCACACAATACTAAGTATTCAATCCATCGGGGATCAACTAAAATATACCATAAATTGAGAGAAGTCTAGTAGTGGAATGGAATGAAGAGAGACATTACCGAGTTTGTTTCTCAGTGCCCGAATTGTCAATAAATTAAGATTGAGCATCAAAGGCCATATGGAGTAGCTCAAAACTTTGAGATTCCAGCAATGTTAATCTTGTGGTCGATGCTCTAAGTGGAGTGTCCATGGGGAGCTTGGCTCATATTGATGATGGTGGCAAGGGGGTGGCTAAAGATGTTCACCCGTTGGCTAGGTTGGGGGTTAGGTTGAATGAAGTGGAAAATGGTGGTGTTGTGGTTGTTGATGGTTCTAAATTATCCTTGCTTAAGGAGGTAAAGGCAAAACAAGATATTGACCCGGCCTTGTAAGAGTTGAAGACCTTGGTGAAGGATGGTAGAGTGGAGGTTTTCTCCCAAGGGCGAGATGATACCCTTAGGTACCAAGGTAGATTGTGTGTGCTTGATGTTGACGATTTAAGGGAGTTGATTTTGGGAGAGGCTCATAATTCATCCTATCCTATTCTTCCCGATTCCATGACAATGGTTAGAAACTATGGGGAGGTATCTTGGAAAGGTTGTGAGGTGGCTTTGCTATGTCCGGTTTGGTAATAAAGGTCTTTGAGAAGGTGAGATTGATAAGGGAAAGATTAAAGACGGGCCAAAGTAGACAGAAGTCATATTCCGATATTAGAAGGAGAGATCTTGAATTTAAGATTGGTAATTGGGTTTCCTTGAAAGTCTCACCCATGAAGAGTGAGGTTTGATTTGGCAAAAAGGGGCAATTGAGCCCAAGATTTGTGGGTCCTTATAGAATTTTGAGGAGAGTTAGTATGGAGTTGCCTATGGAAATGAAAATTATTCATCTGGTCTTCCATGTATCTATATGGAGGAGATGTGACGGACCCAAGTGCTTTAGTGCCCTTAGGGGTTATTGGTGTTGTAGGAGGTAATTTGACCTATGAGTCCTGGTTGAGATATTTGGTAGACAAGTGAAGATATTGAGGAACAAAAATGTTGCATCCGTTAAGTTCCTTCGGAGGAATCAACAAGTTGAAAGTTCCATATGGGAAGCCGAAGCGGACTTGTAGAAGGGATATCTGTACCACTTTCATTCTACTCAAGATTAAGATAACAATTAATTCCTATCTATGATCTCAGTTCCTAAGTTTCAACCGTCATATCATGTCTTATTTATTCATGTTTATGATAACAAGTTTATGATGATTTTGTGTTGAGATTTTTGAAAATGATGTTTAAGTGTAACTGTTGCATTTATGTCGGGCTGAAATCTTCATGATTACTTCTTTTATACATGTTTCTTTGACATTTGGGATGAATGTTCTCAAGGGGGAGATATTGAAACACCCCAAAAATATGCTTCAGAAATGCCCATAATCGTAACATCCTTATATCTCAAAATTCGTGCGTGAATCTGAAAATCTGACTTCATATTCTTGATGAGGGGAAAAATTGAGTAGGAAATGGGTATAAACAGGATTTTAGAAGACCCAGAGTGAAATACGATTTTCGCAAAATTTCTTAAAAATAGTGATGGCGCACGATTTCTCTGCGATGCGGAGCAATTGCGAAGTAGTGTTAGCACTTTCTTAATTTTTTGTGTCAGCCTAAGGGCATTGGGGTCATGGCCCCATTCCCATTTACACATGAAATTTCACATACTTAGTGGGGCTAGGAAGTATGTCCCACAACCCAAAGCGACGAAGAACAAATACAATTTTCTACAAAAGCCGGCTAACGGGGGTATTCCTGCGTATGAGAACATAGTAATGGAGCCCATTTTTTCAACTCTATATCACTCAAAACCCTCTCAAAAGCCTCTCCAAGACTTATCCAAATATTTCATCCAAATTCAAGTGTCTCAGGCTTAATTCCGGATCTCAAGAACTCCATCCAAGCTTCAAGTCTCCTTCAAATTTACATCAAGAGAGCACATGTTTAAGGTATGTGGGTTTCATCCATTGCATCCGTTCAACCATGGAGTCGAACCTTCCTATTTTTATGAAAATTGCATGATTTCAAGTTGTATCACTTATGGTATCATTATTATGAAATAGGAGCATAAACATGTTGGGGTTTTGTCAAATATTATTGATTATACACAAATATCTATTTTGAGCTTATACTATGAAGTTATCTTCGTCTATTGAGACTATACATGATTCACTATAAGAAAATAGGTCTTTAACGAGGGGAAATTCTGTCGTGAAACTATAAATTTGATTGTTATTAGTCAAAAACGACCGATAAAAATCCGGTCGTTACAAAGCTTTAATGATGACAAAAATTCAGTCTTTATACCTGTTTTAAGCAACAAAATTTTTTCTTCGCTAATTGATATTCTAGTTATTAAGAAACAAATGGGCAAGCCAGGTGCACTTCCAAGGAAGGGTCCGACCACAAGGATCTATTCTACGTAGCTTTACCTTGCATTTCTGCCAGATGATGTTACCAAGGTTTGAACCCGTAACCTTCAAGTCACGTGACAATAACTTTACCAATTACTCCAAGGCTCCCTTCAGTTCTAGTTATTAAAACTTTATTTATGACCACAAATTATATTAGGAAAAGCGCATATACACACATATATACAAATAATATGAAAACATACAAATTGATTATATTGATCTTAAATTTTATAGTAACTATAAAGAGTGATATTGCGTAACGTTGCAAAAATATTGACACACAAATTATACAATATTATATTTTAACTTTTAGTAAAAGAAAAACTAGAATATCTTTACTTAAATATGAAATACATTCTTTCTGTGCTTCAAAAATTTTTCACTGCTTATATTTCTTTGCACTTTCTCTGAGGATGAGTTCTTCAAATTGCATGATCTATCAAAAGAACTTCATGTAAGGTTATTAATAACACTCCGCCAAACTGCATGATCTATCAAAAGACATGTATAAAAACATCATATAAGGTTATTAATAACACTCCTAATAACCATTATCTTCTTTTTTCTTTTTCGCAAAATCAAAGATTAACTACAACGAGATATAAACTTTGTTTATTCTCACAATCAAATAAAAAGAAAGTTGAGCTTTATAGTTCTAGACATAATGTTATTTGTATTATGTTTTGTACCTTAAGTTATTGACTTTTTGCACATTGATTCATGGATAAAACCCCCAACTTCTTTTAGCTTCACTTTTTATACTAATAGTATTCACCTAATATAAATAATTCAATATCATTAAAATATTATGAGATACAAATTAATTATATCATCTTAAATTTTAAATAATAAAAAAACCATGATCTTTTAATTAATTTAGTAGTTGATTATATGCCATGTAAAGCTTTTTGAATTATCTGTTTGTAAAATTTCACTTTATACTTTTCTAACACAAACAAATGATTTTTCTTTGTATACACCTGTTAGTTTCACAACCAATAACGAAAACAAAGTCGACACAATATATATTGTTTATTAAAAAATATTATTACTGAATACTAATTCTTAAGTCTATTGATGGATTAGAGATAATTTGCAAGTGGAGAAACATCTATCCTCTTGAGAAAATTACTTACTACCAAATTTATATAACTTTTTCACCTTACACTAATCTCATAAGCTCATAATTATTATTTAATATTATTATTTCTATTTTTAATTTTTTGTTTCATAATTTTTTTTTTGTTTTGACCTATTTCATCTTGCATCTTTGAAAAGGTCAAGTAAAGATGAATAAATTGTCTCTCAACATAAAAACATATGTAGAAACTATATGAAGAAAATATTTAAGTTACAAATAATTATGCCAAAAAGATTGAAACTAAATGCTTTTACAACATTTTGAAATTTTATATGATTAACTATAAAAAGAATGATGGATAGAGTTATTTAAAGATAATACATTAATATTTTTTTCTTTTTATTAAACTTTTGTTATTATGAAATAACCAAAAATATAAAAGATGGAAGATTCTTATCAATATGACAAAATGATCGATAAAACGCCACTTGTTATACTTATAACATGATTTGATCTAATATTTTTGCACTCATATTAATTAAAATACATTTTTACACTAACCAATATGTTGGGATATTATGTTTTTAATGATCAAACTTATCCCCTCATTAATATTGGATTAAAATTTGTCTTTAACAACTGAAAAAATTAGTTATTACAATTGTATTTGTAACGACTGAAATTTTTTTTTTATCGATATAAGTATATTTATAACGACTAGAAAAAACATTGGTTGCTATAAATATATTTATAACGATCGAAAAAAATTTGGTCGCCATAAGTAACGACCAAATTTACTTCCCTTCGTTAAGAAATGGTCGTTAAAAGTTTTTTTTGTTGTAGTGATTCAAGCTATGAAATGTATGAACAATTATGAAGTTTTGATATAATTTACAAGTTACCCATGGTGGAGTTTTACCATGATGTTGGTGGGCTGATTTACATGACTTTAAGATGCATTGATTTCACTATTTCATGATCTAGACTCTTGTATTTTGCATGATTTCAACATTTACTCATATGTGTCCACCAAGTGTTTGATGAAATGTCAAGTCAAGAATTCTCAAGTTATTTGCATGTTTTACAAGCCAAGTGACTTCATGATGACTATGGGCTTTCAAGTATCTTATGAATTCATGAAATTTGTATATGATTATGCAAGTATCAAGTTAAGCCCTATTTTCAAAATTTTACCTCTTATGAACCATTCATGTTAAAGGAAGGGTTCATGTATGGTTGTGATCTATCACTGCAAAAAAACACTTAAATAATGGGGGGTTAATTTTAAAGATTGCAGAGGTTTAAAACCCCCTCAATATAGAATTGCGCCAAAACTCCCATAATAAGAATTGACTCAATCAATTTGCGGCAGTTTTCCTTTGACCGCCGGAATCAATTAGCGGGGGTTACTTTGCGTCAGTTGACCCCCACAAATTTAAATTTAAATCTTTTGATAAAAAAGTTACAATTACAAATAGCAGGGGTCTAAGACCTCTGCAATTTTGTTTTTTTTTTTAAGCTCTTATTCAGTAGCTCTCAAAATCATTGCCCCGCAATTCATTAAATATTTTGTTTACAAAATCACTAATAAAGCTATAAATAGGTTAAGAAATATATATTCTTTAATTTAATTAACCTATTTCAAATCACAAAAATATGACATAATATATCATTTGTCGTTAAAAAACGTTATAACATTAAATAGCAATATCAATAGATTCAAACAGTAAATTCAAACACAGAAATTCAATACATCAATTAACATTCATTTCAACAGCAAAAATTAGTTAACAAAGATGGTGATAATGTAATCAACTATTGTCATGAACAGGATTATTATCATTGCATGATCTTCTTGCGTTCATAGGCGGAAATGGTTCGCTGGTAGCATCACTTGGCTGCATAAATAAATAAAGCATAAAAGTAATTAAGTAATGTCAAAAAAGTGATTTTCTTGGCAAATGTTATATTCAAAATACACTTTATGTCATCAGTTAATACATATTAGCCAAAAACCGAATTGAAAAAAGAGAATAGAAAAGCAACATACAAAATAAATGAAAGAACTGTAAGAGTTGAGACTTACCGTTGTAGGAGAATCTGTTGAAGGAGAAGCAAAAAGCCCCTCAAATTGTTTCGGTATCATCCCTTCTTTCATTATCATATAAGCCTTGAAAGCATTCATCATTTGGATATGAGCGTTCATCATTTGATTATGGTTCTCTTGGCATTGAGATGAATATGAGCCTTCACTACTTGAAGTATTTGCACCACCAAAATGAGATCTATCTTGTTTCAAAATATTACTTGGAACAACTCCTAATTCCATGCATCTAACCCTTCTAGAGTGCTCTTTTCCTAAAACCTTACCAACAACATCATTTGGCGAAATGACAGACTCATCTATGGTACTTTTACTCAAAGTTAGCTTGATTTTTTTCTGCACGTATAAAACACATGGAGGTAGAGAAGTTATTTTTGAAATTAAATCAAATTCAAAAAAAATGATGAGATGACATTTATACAAGGAAAAGAAAGGTTGGAATCAAAGTAACATAATACTGAAGGATAATTAATTAATATTTGGAGACCCAAATAAGTACTCCACAACTTGGTAGTATAACTCACAGAAATTGAAAGGTAATTAAGAACACTTTTCCAGCTTAAATCACTTCATTTTAAAGAAGTCACATTATATACTCATACGGGTAACACTCTTTCTACACTGGCACATTAGAACAAATGAAGAATCTATGTTTTGTGATTGAAGAAGGTGTCTACTATAGGCCACAATAAGATTTAACTCAAAGTTTACTAGGTGGAAATTCTGCACTTTCCTTTAATTATAACATTTTGACGGATTAATAATATGAAATTAAAGATAAGTCACAAGTATGACCAATTTATTCCGATTCTAGCTAACCATTTTATGGCAAGCTTTCCAACCAAAGATAAGACTTTGCACTTTCCCTTAATTATTACACCTTCTCAGATTACCAAGACGAGAACTGAAATAAAATCACAAGTATGATCAACTTCTACAGATTCTAGTGGACTACTAAAAACTTAGTAAACAAGATTTATAGATTCACAACCACATTATGAACCATTGCATAATCCATGAAATATATATGATCAATATTTTGTAGAGCCCCCTTCAAAAATAAACTCACATCCATAACTTATTTGGCACTTGTCCATCAAAACTAGACTTGCTGAACACATCCAAAAGAGTATTGAACAAGTGGTTGGAATGTCTGCTAGTCCAGTATTAGCGGATAAATTTTCTTACCTCAAAATAGCCACTAATTCTACAGTATTCCCTATATTCACTCATTCTTCTGCCGGCACTTAATATGCACAAAACGCAAGACCCTCATTAAGGCATAAAAAATGAACTACTTTTCTTTTTAGTCTGTTTCAAGAAGAATGAACTCCTTGTATCCCTTTTCTCTCGTCCTGCCCACTACCCACTGGATACTAAAAGCACAAATAGAAGAGCAACTCTAGTTACCAATCCCTATTTGTGGTAACTGTAAATCAATTCAACAATTAAATTGACAAACAACTAGTTAGGAAGTTATCGATAAAAAAAAGATTCCAAAAATAAAAAATCAAGCCGACTTGTAAGGTTTATAATACTTCACTTAGTATCAAAAATTGTTAACTATAAGTAGAGACATCAAGCAAAAAAGGAACTTGCAGGAAAGAGTTTGGAGAGTAAATAGAAAAAAAAAAAAAAAGAACAATTTTCTTAAGATATTTAATTTTCTTACAAAGTAAAGCTTATAAATGAATTTGCAAAGATGAATGAGAAAAGAAAATTAAGTTGTAAGCAGAGCAGTATCAAAAGGAAATGGATCATCAACTGCAGCTAAGACATGGTCTCAAAATTACCTATTTATATAGACTCAAGTAGCTATATAATTAGATGAATTACATCCATAATTAGCTAATCCATAGAGACATCAAGAAAGAGAAGTTAATTTACTATTTGTTCGGGTAGGCGTACTCAACCGGGACAAATCGAAACTCTTATTGTCTATAGTTTTACTCCAACTTTTAGTTCGGGATTAATTTTGATACACGGTCCAAGGCGCTAGGAACTATACATAAAGTGACAAATGAATAATTTTCCATTCTCTAGTTTAATTAGAACGTTCTGTCTCGTGTCCAAGTCTATATGTATGGATGCCTTAGCTATATAATTAGCGAAATATCTTCAGCAGTAACAAGCTGCCAATAAGTGATCTAGCGCAGGAAGAACAGTATCAAGAGAAAAGGCAAACAACTGCATTTATTCAAAACCTTATTGCTTCAACTATTTTCTAAGACGTGCATAACCAGAAGGAGAATTCAACCCAACCAGGATAACAACTTGTACAACTATATATGAGAATAATGGTTCACAGAGACATATATATATGTGCTTTATGTATTCCACTACTGGCTATATATAACATTATTGAGGCATTATTAGAGTCGACAAAGATCAAAAGGATATGAATACATGATTAGAATTTACAGAGAAACTTATGTATATTTCTTTTGCAGCTTCATTAACATATGCTCCATCTTTATTTTTATGAGTAGCAAGATATATTTGTGCTCTTCCAAGCCTTTGTCAGGTCTCAGCCATCTGTAAGAAAAATTCAAATCTAAATAAATTTATTACTTAGCATAAATTACCCAATAAATTAATTTACTCACCATTTCAACCCTTGTGGTAGCATTTGCTTTAGAGCCACCTGTGTGTGGAATTGTCTGTTTTTTTTCAATTTTTAGTATTCCTTGTACGCATTTCCTTACAAAAGATATATGAAACTTAATTAGAAAATCAAATTATTATATGATAATAAAGACTAGTAAAAGCAGTCACACAAGTACCTTTGTTGAATCTTTAAATTGATAATTAACAAAAGAAATCCATTGATCTCGTGGAATTCCATCTGGCACATTATCAATAATCTCTGCTTTACTTTTAAGTGGGTCTTCGACTAACTTCCACAAGCTATTCTTATTTGCAGCCCACTTCTTTCCAATGGATTCATAAACATGTTGTCGTGCATTTGACTCTGTGCTCTTAAAGAAGAACTTGGGCTTCAAAAATAAAATATCAATTAGTTTGTCTATTACATGTAAATATACTATTTAAATAAAAAAACAAAGATACAACCATCCTTCTCAATAAAAAATAAAATAGAGTAACAGTCTAGTTGTAAGCATATACCTTAATAATCTAATCAAAGACGCGATTTAAGTATGACATAGGAATACTCGACCATTTTTCAAAGTTGATTGGAAATAAAGAATAATCACATGCTAAAATACCACAAAATCCTAAAAGAAGGCTGTGTGACTCTCCAAATGGTTCGCCCAAGTTGTCAAAATTAACCACAATAAGCTCGTCGCCAGATAAATTAAGCACTTCACTTTTTTTGAGTTTGAGATTTTTCACATTTTTTTTGAATCTGTGAAAAATAGTGCGTCAAAGCTATGAGAAAAATAAACAAGAGCTTATTAATTATATACTAATGCTTAAGAGTATTTACCTATTCCTTCTACAGTCCAATGTGATTGATTCACGCCTAATTTGTTTTCTTAATGCAGGTTGAATTGTTGAAGCTTGTTGTGGTGAGTTTTGTTCCATTGAAGATGGATGTGATACAGCCTGATCCATTGAAGCTGAATGTGATGCTGAGTGAATTGATTGAGACAACAGTGTTATGGACTGAAATAATAGAGGCGCCTATGATATCGGCTGAATAGATGGAGTTACATATGTTGTGTCTTGAAATGGTGTGGTTGGATGTGGAAGAAAGCATGATGTTGGTTGCATAACTGAAGGTATTGATTCAATACTTTGAGAAGTAGATACTAAGTGATCTGAGTTTTTCTTTTTCTGCAAACGCTTGAGCTTTGGCATATTTGCTATTCAATATATCAAATCCCGTAGAACTAAAAAAATAACAACAAAAAATTGACATTAGCATCAGCTTAAAAAGCACAAAATCAGTAATTGAAAACTAATACACTAGCAAATAAAGCACAATAGAAACTACAAGTTAAAGCACTAAAATTTAGCAGCTAAAAACAACAAAAATAATAGCTAAAGAACTGCAAAGTTTCAACTTAAAACACGAAATAAGAGCACTTAAAACATCATATAACCACAGTAACAAGCACAGAAAGTAACTACTCAAAAACTAAAAATATTGTTGCTTAAAACAAGAACTAAAAAGAAAAAATAATAACAGCTTAAAACTTCAATTGCTGCAGCTTAAAATTTAAAACATTATCCAAATCTGGACTATTCTGTTCATTAATATTCTCGTCTATTGCAATTTGGATATTCTCATAGTTATCATTAAAAAATTCGCCAAATTCCTGTTGTTGGTATGGTTCATTCTCGTATAGTTCCTCTTCATCAACATCTCATATTTCAAACAAACCTCTTGGCTTTAGATGTACGACAACACTCCATTCTTTAGCAGTTTCATCATCAACATAGTAGACCATATTTGCTTGTGATGCTTAAATGTATGGATCATGATCCTCACAATCACCGGTGTGAATCAATTTAGAAAAATTGACGCAGTTAAACTTTCAAACATCTATTTTGAAGCCTCTATTCCGAGTAGTATCAGCCCATAAGCATTTGAAGAGAACAACTTGAATCTACCATAGTAATTAAGCTTGATAATATTTTCTAACTTTTCATAATAGGGCAGGTTTGCTTATCTTGCATATCTATCTACACTACATACAACACAAGAAGTGTCAGAGACAAGAAAAACTCCACTATTTTGAGTTTTTGATCCTTGTTCTCTAGTCAAAGTTCGAAATTTAAATCCATTAATGTTATAAGCATTAAATCTTCTTGCATCTTGTGCTGGACCTTGTGCTAAGGACTTCATATCATCAGAGATAGTGTCTGGGATATCTGAATTTATAATCTAAACAAATAGAATACATCTATTAGATATACAAACTTGACTTAAGAAAGCTATATAAAAAATACTCTGAAATTATTTGCTCACTCTCTTGGGAAACCAATCAAGAAACTCTTTACTAACTTGCCTCTCTATCTCTGTTGTTGAAACTCTTCGACCTTTTGTATTTCTTTTGATATAATGTCTGAATTCCCTACAAAGTTATTATATATATTAATTTTATCTGATTACTCTACTCATTTCTTATAAATCAAAATTAATTTAAATTTCATACTAAATAAATGGCTTCACTGCTGAACAATTGAGTAACACATATCAATGAGCTTAAGTTTTCTCTAAAGCAGTCAATCGTTCTGTTGTAGAGCCTCCAATATGTCTACATTGTTGAGGAAATATAGATGACTTTCCAGAAGTGTCATTGTGATTAGGTTCATCATTTACACGTTTAGGTCGAAAAAACCTTGACTACATTTCGTCAAAATAACGAGGGTAAAGAATTAAAGCTTCTCCAACCTTATGCCCTTCATCTATTGAACCTTCTGATTGAGATTTGTTTCCTACAGAAGACTTGAAAGGACTTAACAATCTATAATCAAAATAACATGGTGTTAAAAGTACATAAACTGAAATGTTAATATAAAATAATTTTGATTATTTTGAATATTGTGCTTTACCTTTGAACAAAATACGTCCAGCGATAATGTAGAAGTCCACCTTGTTTTACTTCATCCACTAAATGGACAGTTAAATGTACCATTACCGTAAAAAATGAAGGGGGGGGGGACAATATCTTTAAGTGGCTCAGAGTTTCCACAATTTGATTTTGTAGCTTTTCAAGGTCTGAGATTGCCAAGCTCTTCAGACAAAGCTTCCTAAAAAAGGAAGAAAACTCTATCAAAGTTGCAACAACCTGATTTGGAAGAACGTTGCAAATTGCTACCCGTAATAACTGTTCCATAAGGATATCACAATCATATCTCTTTAATCCAAAGATCATTTTCTGATCCAAATCAATACAACGAGATATATTACTTGAATAAACATCTGGTACTGAGATATTCTTTAAAGTCTTCAAGAAGGCTACTTTCTTCTTTTTTGGAATTGTAAATGCAGCAAGGCGACATTCATCATTTTCATCTGGCCAAAGATCACACCTACTACCCATATCTTGTAGATCTTTTCGAGCCTTAATGTGATCCTTTGATTTTTCATTGTCATTAAGCAAACAATATATAATGTTGTCAAATACATTTTTTTCAATATGCATGACATCTAAATTATGACGCAACAAGTTAGATTCCCAATATGGAAGATCAAAGGATATGCTTTTTTTTGTTAAATTGTTGAGTTGCATCTTAACCACCATTTTTTTGCTTGTTTCGTTTCCTTTTATGATTCAATTCTGTCGGTTTTCCAAATGTGATGTTGATATCTTTCATTTGTTGAAAAATGTCCGATCCTGATAACTTTTTTGGAGGGGTCCTCTCTTCTATGTTTCCATCAGAATGATGCCTCAATAGTCTAAATTTGTGATTTAGCTAAAAATCGATGATGACCAATGAAACACCACTTTCTACTATGATGAAGTCGGCAAGGTTTTATATCAAAATTACAAGAGGGACATGCAAGATCAGTATGTGTGTTCCAACCAGGAAAGTCGCTAATTGTCTACATAAGAGCTGCTCGCATTATAAACATTTCATTCTTTGATGAGTCAAAAGTATTCACACCATCGCTCCACAACCATTCAACTCCTTAATAAGGGGTTGTAAATACACATCTATGTTGTTTCTTGGCGCACATGGACCTGGAATGATCATTGAGAGAATAAAATTTGTTGCTTCATACATAACCAAGGAGGAAAGTTGTATGGAACCAAAATCATAGACCAAATTCTATAATTAGTACTCATTGTTCTAAAAGGATTGAAATCATCACTAGCTAGACTTAAACGGACATTTCGAGGATCAGAAGAAAATTCAGGAAAATTTGTATCAAACCTCTTCCATGCATCACCGTCTCTAGGATGCCGTAAGATTCCATATTTGTTATCACCCTCTGTATGCCATCTCATATGCTCTGCAATCTTAGATCACATGAACAACCTTTGTAATCTTGGTTTTAATGGAAAAAAACTCAAAATTTTTGTAAGTTTCTTCTTCTTCTTCTTTTGCTTCTTACTTATAATAGGTGTATGCTCTTTCTTGCTCTGGTCAGGCTTCCATCTAGAAGTCTGACAATACTTACATGTTTCAGCAATAGCATCATCTTCCCAGGACAATATGCAATCATTCGGACAAGCATCTATCTTGATATAATCAAGACACAATTTGTTAATGATTTTCTTGGCCTCATAAAAAAATTAGGGATTTTTGCATAATTGAATGCATCCCTAAGTAGATCTTGTATCATAGTCATTCCTTTATCACTTAATCCAGACAAAGACTTTATGTGATAAAGCTTTAACAAAAATTCTAACTTTGGGTACTTAGAGCCTTCATACAATTCTTGACTTCCACCTTTAAGAAACTCAGATAAATCTTTGTTATTTAAAGTAAGCATACCATGTAACAATTCTTCTTCACCCTCTACTTGTGATGGACCTACATTAACACCCTTATGCCTTAAGCACCCATAAATGCTTCATTAACCAAAAACTCTATTGGATTTTCAATAGGTAATACAGGGTGAGTGATTTCTATATTTCTCGAATTATGCAATATTATCATTTCTCCATGCATAACCCAAGTAACATAATTTTGAGGAATGGCTTGTTGATCAAATGGTCAAATGCTATATTTCTGGTTTGCCATTTTTGAAAACCACATTTAGGACATGGACATTTGATTTTATCCCCTACAACTCCATTATTAAATGAAAAATCTAGAAATTGATTCAGACCAAGCAAATATTCTGATGTGCTTCTCAGCATTCCAATCCAAGATTTATCCATTGAAAAGTTCTATTAATGTGCAATACATATAGAGTTTCATGATAAAAAAATGATTTTTTGTTAGAATAAGTTGATTCAAATAAATAGCAATCTAATATAGAAAATAGACAACCAAATACTTAAGCAAGGAGTATGGGCATAATATAATTGTTGCACACAAAAGTTAACATTCAAGAGAACTGAGATCATTGCCAACACTCAACTTGAGATTGTTAAGTTCTTTGCTAGTATTACAAAAGGATCAGTTGACTTTTTTCATTGAAAATTGGAAGAAGTTCATCATGAGCTAGCAAATAATAACACTCTAGCTAGCTGTTGAAACTGAAATAACCTTACTATCACATCTTAAATTTGGTGATATCCTTGTTGACCCAGCCACTACCTATCTAATTATATGTGGAGGGCATTTTATTTAGATTAGTAATAACTGTCACTTCCACTTTAATTATTTGTTGCTAATTGTACGTTAAAAGGATTTAACTATATTACTTCTTAATTTATTGTCTCTATCTTATTAGAAAAAGATAAGAGGAGTAAAACTACTCCACCATCAACATTCTGTTTATGTCTTAATCTTATATTCTAAAATCAGCTATTTTAAAAAACCCATCATCAAGTCATGTAGCTCAGAACAACTATCAAATTTTTCTAACAACAAACAAATAAAGTAATGATTTGAGTTAGTTTCGACTTCAAAATAAATCATGTTGTTTCAAGTTAGGCTCACCATTAGAGGTCATGTATGGCTAAGAGCTAGTTATGTCATGTTTTCATGTTTATTACAAGTTATTAAAGTTATGATTAAAATTTCAAGTATTCTGTGGGATTAGACTTAGCACCACTAGATTGGATATCGGCGTGGACTATCTTCAAGGGTCCATACTCCTTTCCTCAAACTCTGTGCCAACATAGGATTATGGTTTACCCTTTCTATGCTACTGGATCTATTTAGTGTATTTTATCATGCAATTCACCTTGAAATGGGACAGATTCCTGTAAGGGAGGTTACTTCTCTGAAATGGAATGGGCTCCCGTAAGGTGAAGTATTGTCACAACCCAAAAATAGGCGTGACAAAATGGTATCAAAGCCTAGGTTCATAGGTCTCATGTGCATACAAGCTAAGTATAAGTAGAGTCTCAAGGATTTGTATGAAGACGTCCATACTTATCTTTGAGAGGCTGTGGAGACTGTTAAGGAACTTCCCTTTAATTATTCTTTCTTATCTTGCGTGGTTATGTTCGTTGGTATTAAGTTATGCCCATGTTCTTTTGATAAGATAGCAAGGGTGATGACTGATTGAAGCTTATAGTTAGTGATATGTATCTATTAGGTAACTAGTGACGGGATGAGTCGGTGGCCATAAGCGTGATGAAAAAGTCAAAAGTATCTTATGATTGCTATGATGGGATGAGGTATATATATAGAGAGAGTTAGTGTCAAAATTTGTTAGAGCATGCCCCAAACTAGAAGGAAGAGTATGCTGATGTGTTGTAGTATTCATACTATTGAGGGAGACGTGTAGCTCTTAAAGAAGGGAAAAGAGTGCTTTTTATGTGATAGATCAAAATTAGGCTTGTGATTGTATGTGAG
>JAPFFP010000089.1:3736274-3746599 GCA_026153255.1 Solanum medicagineum
AAATAAAAATTTGGGGTGGGGGATGGGAACAGGGGGTAGGAGGGTGAAAAAATTTAACTTTATTTTTTGAATTTTTTTTAAAAAATTTTTAGGGAGTGGGGGTCCAGCGGGGCTTAGGGGTGACAATTTTATTTTTTAAAAAAATTATTTTAATTATTTTTTAAAAAAATTGATGGTAGGGTGGGGGGTTGGGGGAGAGGGGGCGGGCGAGGGGCAGATAGAGTGGGCGAATGTTCCTTGATATTTTCTAATTTAAAAATTGGGGAAGATAGAGGTGCGGGTGGGGTAGGGGTGAGGGTTGGGGTAGGGTGGGAGTGGGTGGGAGATAAGGTACAAAAGTAGAAAAAATTTAAATTCTTTTTTGTATGAAAAATAATTTTTAAAAAATAATTAATTGAGAGTGGGTTGGGGTGATGGGGGTTGAACATTAACAAACAGGCTTTGATTTCTTTTTTTTTTTTTTTTTGGCTTTTGCAGATTAAAGTGGGTTAAAACCATTTTACCCAAACCATATTTGACCAAATCCATATTTACCTATATTTTATATGGATGGATTGTTATCTAATCCATTTTGCCTCAATCTATTTTATAGCTGAATTTATGTGGCTAGCTGAGCCAACTTGGTGATAGTTACCCAAAATAACCAATAAACAGCCAGGAGAAAGGCCACCACAATAGCAAACAAGGACACTGATATGCATCTTTTTTATTAGCATGACATTTGTCCATCCTAGCTCCTTGAATTATAACAACCAACTCAAACACACCCCATGAACATGAATAACTAACGTATAGGTCACGGGTTCGAGAAGAAGAACCAATCACTGATGCTTGGGTCAGGGTAGGCTGCTTACTTATATACACCCCCTACCCACCCCCCACCCCGCCTTGGAGTGTGGCTCTTCCCCTGACCCTGCATGAAAGGGGATGCTTCATGCAATGGGCTCCCCTTTTTTATACACTCAGTCAACAAACATTTCAACCATATCATTATCCAGTTTTGAAATAAGACTTTTCTTCTGTAATTTTCATAAAAAAGTTCACCAGAAATCGGATGGTCGGCTTGCCAAGTGACCAACAAAAGCAGAAATCATCTCAGTTAACAAGAGCAACACTCACCCTTTTCAGTGCCTCTAGGAACAAATGTGCAACATCTGCACCGTTATTCCTTAACACGGTTAGCAAATGCTTAATAACCTCAGATACACTTGTTCCATGCATTGAAAGATGAGATAGTATCTCTGGAGCAAGATATTCCTGTAGACATAGGTTACAGTGATGAAATATGTTAGCAGCTGATAAGAAAATTAACGATAAGCCTCCTAATCTCTTTCTAAATGATAGTGCAGAAATACCAAAAAGCATCAACAAAATCCATATAATAAGTAAAGCTAGGAATTAGTTATAGAAAAGTCCAACTATGAAAAGAGAATACACCTCACCTTAGGAACTGCATCAACAGCAACCAACTTCCCAACAGCAATGATTACAGCATCTCGATTTGTCTCCTCAATGTATTCCCTATTAGAATCTTCTTCTTCAGTCTCATCTGTATCCATGTTAGAAGATGAATGAAAATCTCAGAAAACATCCATCATGAGCAGAAAGAAACCCTTTCTGGGATTGAATGGCTAAGTTATGGTGGAGGATGTACAGGAAGCTGAAAACACTTTTCTGGTCAAGTTAAAAACACTGTTATTTTTTCATTGACACCTCTGGGTGGACTATGGAAATCTATTTTCCACGACATCAAGGAATACTGATGAACTACTTCTGCTTACACCTTAGGTGCTCAAGTTTTTGCAGTACCTTTTTGTTGTTTACTTCATAAATATGAAATTTTAGCATGCATCTTCACTCTTCATGACATAAGAGTGCACGTTGCAAAAATAGGGAAGTGAAACACTTCTTCTCCTCCTGTATTTGGTTATGTCGAGAATGGATGTACACTTTAGTTTCTTAATAATCTTTCCAACACACAAAGTATAGCTAGATCCTCACCTAAGAAATAATTCTGAGAAAAATATGCACAAAATGGTTTCATTTTGAAAATCAGGCTCCACAACATGAACTTAACAAAAATAAAACGAATGTGCAACAACATATTCCTCCAATAAAGATATAGTACGAGGTAACGACTGCTTCAATAAAAATATACATTTGGCATTCAAATTCATGTGACTGCTCAAGAACCATAGTGATTTCACAGTGATCATGGCAATGATGAAAAGTTTACATCAAAGCATACAATTTATATAAAATTGAAACAACAGAAAAGAGCCTAAACTATCCCTCAACTACACAAATTGGTGCAAAACTACCCTCCATCTACCTATCCGACCCCAAATACTGATGTCAACCTTTTGGCCTTTCTTTCCCTTATTTTTAAGGGTTTAAATATTAAGCCCATCTACCAGCTTCATTAATGACGTGTCTCTATCCTATTGGCCATCGTAAAATTTAATTAAACTAATTTTAAAAACCTACAACACCCAGATCCACTCCACCTAATTCCCCACCCATAAAATTCCTCAACCCTTTTAACATTAAAATTCCTCAACCCTTTTAACATAAATAAACCCTCCATTTCTTCACATCATATGCTCATGTCCTCTCTTCTTCTCCGATTTTGGACTGCTCGTCTCGAATTTTCCTGGCCAAACTCTGAAGTTCGAATTTCCCCGTTCCAAGTAGGAATTTCTTTCTTTTTAGTATTTTCTAGCTAAGGCTTAGGGGTTTTTTTGTTGTCTAATGTTGTTCTGATTAGATGTATATTGACATTTTTTATGTTGTTCCATGTGACATATGTTTGTTGTAGTCATTTTTTTGGTTACATGTGTTTTGTGCTTTCACTGTTGTCTCGAATTAGGGCTTCTATAATGTTGTCTCCAAGTTAAGACTTGTTTTTTCCTGCATTTATTGCGCATCTTTTTCTCCGTATTCCATGATTTTATGGTTGTTAGGTATGTTGTAGATGTATATATATGGCTGTTAAGTATGTCATTTTTTAACCAAAAAAGGGGGTCCCTTTTATTTTTTTTTGGTGTTGCATTCTCTATGTAATCTGATAGAGATAGCATGTGATCCGTATCCCTTTAGTCTTTACAGTTTTCTTCACATAAAATTGGTAGATTCCTTGTTTCCTTTATTGCTTTTTGATAGGCCAATTTCTCTTACTTTTATGTCTGCCATGTGACCTTCAAAGAATGGTTTAAAAGGTTGATCTAATCTTTAACTATGAGAGCAAGCGGATCGGACTCCTCAGGGTATTTACATTAAAAAAATTGACTCATCTGTGGGGAGGGTATGATTCAGTTTTGCTCCAGACATTTGTTCATAATATACTAAACAATTAGGTTTTAGTAGTTAAATAACTGCTATGCCCAGGACACTCTAATAGGTATTATCTAGTAGGGGGTGATTCAGAAATTAGAACACTGCAAAATGCATGGGCTACTCAGTCTAGCGTATTTCAACTTCAACTGTTTGCTGTTGAGGAGGTGAAGATATTGTCCCAGCTCATGACATCAGCCAGCAGAATGAGTGTGACAGTAAATGCAGTAACTGATGGTGATTGGCGATTCAAGTGAGGGAGAGGAGGATGAAAATGAACCTTTAGCTAGTGATTACGATAGTGAGGAGTTGGAATTCTTTAGGAAGGAAAAGAAAAGAGAAGTAACTGAGGAACTAGCCAGCTTTTTGGAGTTGGAAAAGGGTATGAGCTTTAAGAATCTTGATGAAACTAAAAGAATTGTGAGTTATTACTCAATTACTATGAAGAAGGGCCTTAAAGTTGTTAGGAGGACTCTACTACACTTGGAAATAGGTGTGATGTTGGTTGTCCTTTTGTGTGTCTAATATCAGAAGTTATGAAAGTCTATGGATTTAAAATTAAAGCCTTAGAAAAAGAACATACATGTCAGCCAACCTTTAAGAACAGAAGAGCTACTCAGCAGTCTTTAAAACACTACTCCAAGAATAAGGTCCAAAATAACCTCAAGTACAAGGTGAAAGACATGGGATAGGATGTGGATGATAATTTTCCACTTAATATCAGCTATTCAAAGTTCCCACGAAACAGCCTCTCTACTTCTATGAGGCAGTGGTAAGGTCTGCTTACATTCTACCCTCCCCAGATCCCACTTGTGGGATTCATTGGGTATGTTGTTGTTGTAATATCAGCTATTCAAAGAAGAAGAGGGTTAAGACGCTTGTCTTGGAGAAACTTGAGGGTAGCCATATTGATATTTCAAACACGTTGGAGACTTATGCTCAAGAATTGAGGGGTACCAATAAATTAGAGGTTTATGCTTAGAATGGAGCTTTAAGAAAAAGTTTGGCAAACTGAAGGCAAAGAGGGGCAAAATATTAGGGAATAACAATTATGCATTATGTAGTGCTTCTTGTTTGTTATGTAATGGCATAATGAAATTTTTTATTGTTGTTTCTTGCTGTGAATCAGCCTTGAAAGTGGTTGTATTAATTCATTTCATAAGATTTGGATGCTTACTTTTTGCTACTGGCCATGTATGTCAACGGCAATATAGTCTTGTGATTGTAGAACAGTGTTTGGATGTTTTGTGGGTTGAAACATCAATAGTCTATCTATAAAATATTATTGATTTACATTACTTGTGGGGTGCAAAATGTATGTCTAGTGAGTTGTGGATAAACATTTTTGGAAAGGTTACACACAGCAAACTACAGTACTCTTGATGCAAAATGCAACATCTTTAGGCTAACAAATAAGATAAGACTACAAATATTTATTAGCCAACACCAGAATTTTCATTACTAGGCAAAACAACAATTCTGCAGATTTTGATTACAATCAACCTGCAAAATTCAGTACTCTTCTTCAAATTTGCAGATTTCTTTCATTTGACAACATCAAGTCACAAAACTAACCTAACCAAATAATAATACTAGTCTACCACAAACAAACAGAACACCACACTAAATCATCTTGGCAGCTACAAACCCAACAATAATAGCCCAAGAAACTACAAGCAAGCTTATTAATTGATGCACTCTCAAATCCAACTTTGAAACTTTATCATCCAAAGTGTCCACTTTCTTCAAATTTGCACTTCTATTACCACCCTTAAAGTACAAGTTTGACTCTTGTTCCTCCAAGGTAGAAACTTTCTCCAAATCTGAACTTTCATTAGTAACAGTCACATCCTTCAAATCGGAAATTTCAACACCAGCCATATCCTCCACAATCTTCTTCAAATGATTTCTTTCCTTCCAAATTGAATCCAATTCAACTTTTTGATAATGAATCACAATCTTCTTCAAATGATTGCTTTCCTTCCAAATTGAATGCAATTCAACTTTTTGATAATGAATCATCACTGATACATGAAGATGGGAGTTTTTCATTGAACCAATTCCAATAACCATAAGAGTTGGACCCAGGACGACGACATTTGTAGAATCAACGTCCACCATTTTCAAGAGTGATAGAAATAAAATATCTTACAATCAATCTACACTTAAATGTACGGAACTTAAGTTGTTGAGGTGAAGAAACAGAAGAAGATGCCGACATTTTTAAGAAAAGGGTGATGATTAGAGGAAAATTATGAAGAACAATGTTTCAAAATCGAATAAGAAGAAGATGAGCATATGATGTCAGGAATGGAGGGTTTATTTGGGTTAAAAGGGTTGGGGATTTTACAAGTGGGTGCGGGTATAATAGGATTCTTTTAATTAGTTTATTCAAATTTTAGGGTGGCCAACAAAATAGAGATACATCATTAATGAAGCTGTAATTGGAGTTCATATTTAAGCCGTTAAAAGTAAGAGCAAAGCAGGGCCAAACAGTGGACGTCAGGAGTATTTGGGGTTCGACTGGCAGATGGAGGGGTAGTTCTGTACCAATTTGCATAGGTGAGGGGTAGTTTAGGATCTTTCTCCTTTTAAATAATTAAACTTAGCCATAGGTCTTTAATGGTCATCTAACAAACAAGTATAGATCAGGACTACATGGCTTCCCAATTCTAATTCAAGTTTTTTGAATAAATAGAAGTGCTATAATATGAAGCATGCTACTAAAAGTAATCATTCTAGATGCAGGCTTTTCTACAGTTAAAGATAAAACAATACTGTTAGAGTCATACTATTACTTCTTTATACAACAGTAAGATGCGATCTAGAGCTGCCACACATTTAAAGATGTGAGAAATACCAGAGAAGAATATTATTGAACCGTTGCATCTACATTATTACATTGAGACCCGATTTATAGATACTATAACTATATTAGACTCCTTTTCCAACTGGATACTATAATACAATCCTTTTCCAAGTAGGATTCTATATACTATTCCCATTTCTAATCCTACTCTAAGTAGGATTGTAGATAATATTCTTGTTCCTATTCCTATTCTAACACTCCCCCTCAAGCAGGTGCATAAAAATCATATGTACCTAGCTAGTTACAAATGTAATTAATGCGAGAATCAATGAGAATCTTGGTGAGACATCTGCAAGTTGATCACCCACCTCACCAAATTGTCAATCAATCTCAATGTGATTAGCCTTCTCATGAAATACTGAATTGCACTGTTGAACTTCCAATCAAGCTTGAGAAGACTGTTATCGACACATAAGGCTATCAAGACGCCGCCACCCCACCCCACCCCCACCCCCACCCCCCGCATAAAAATAAAGTGGTTGTTATATATAGACTTCTTCCTTGAGATTATTGTAGAGAAAAACATTCTTAATGTCCAAATAATTAAAAGGTCAATGGAGAATGGCAACCACAGATGGAAAAAAGGGACATATGCTATTTTAGCCCCAAGAGAGAAAATATCACTGTAATCCAACCCAAATATTTGAGTCTAGTATAAAATGTATGGATCATCTCGAAATCAAGAGATGAGTAGACCTTAAACAAGAAAGTCACCATAAAATTGGCCAGAACATGCTCCTACACCAAATTATTAGATTTGATGGCTAAAAGTGGTCATAATCTGAGAATTAAAATGATATGGGTAGGGTCGGAATGATGTAACGACCCTATAAAGAAAGAATAATATGGGTAGGGTCGAAATGATGACACAACCCTACGCAAATCAGATTTGTAAAGATAGTCATCTAAAAGATGTCATGGTGCTACATAAATTAAATATGAAAAAGTAGTCACCGGAAGGATGGCACAGTGCTACACAAATTGAATGTGAAAAAGTAATCACCGAAATATGCACAGTGCTATGCAAATTACATATGAGAAAATAATCACCAAAAAGATACACGGTGACCCAAATTTTTTTGCTAATATAATCATTGGCCAGAGGGGCGGCATATATGGGTCATAACTCATCGCCACCCACTGACAGCGAAAGCTCTTTGATTTTCTACCAGGACCGTAGAAGCTCTGATACCATGTGAGAAATACTAAAGAAGAATATTACTGAATTGTTGTATCTACATTATTACATTGAGACCCTATTTATAGATACTATATTAGACTCCTTTTCTAACTAGGATACTATAAAACAATCCTTTTCCAAGTAGGATTCTATATACTATTCCTATCCCTAATTCTATTCTAAGTAGGATTGTAGATAATATTCTTGTTCCTATTCCTATTCTAACAAATGAAAACAGTGAATGGGAGAGCGAAAACCACCTGGAATATGTAGTTGGCGTTCACACAGCTTCCAGAACTTTTGAAGAATGGATTCATCTGGAGAGTAACCCAAAGCTTCTAGCTCCGTGGATGCAAAGGTTGATTTCCTGAACAGACACCACTGCTCTGAAAAAATAATACAAACCTAGTCCAATAAAATAACAAACTCAATTAGCCAAAGAGAACATATAAGGCACTAACAGGAGATAGCTGAACACAGATGTTTAAACAATAAACATGGTCAGATGTGGATATTCAAAAACAATGCTTACCCTACATGCAAGTTGACTTGCACAAAGACCTTCCGGAGATTTAGTAGTCAGGAAGGACTCCAGTAGTTCAAACAAGGCACTGCGCTTGGAGATTAAGGAAGATATAGATTCTTCCAGGACTGTGCCAGAGTTTATGATAGAGTGTAGGCACCAGCAAACATGCAGATGCATGTTAAGAAGAAGAAATCCAATTACCTAAAAAGTAAGCCAAAGCAGTTGTGTATTGGCAAGACCACAAAAAAGAATTATTCAAACTACAGTATACCCACCTCATCATCAATACTTCTGAAGTTTTTTAGAGTCTGCGCAAGATCTTTATGCAAGCTTTCAATGGAAATTTGCCTTGACAATTGAAGTTCATACAACCTTTTCAAGTTAACAAGCAGTGAATATTCATCATCACCATCCTGCAAAAACAAATTGCACATTTAACCAAAATGCAACAATAAAACACATAGTCCCTTCAATTTGTTAAGGGAACATACCGCAACTTCTTTTATTGCAGATTTAAGTTTGATAATGAGCTCATCTTCAATCCCCTTCAATTTGTGAATGGCAAAGTCCTGTAACTCCCCACGACTCTCAGTAGCACAGAAGTTAAGAGCTTTAACACAAGATCTCAGAGCTTCCTTCTCACCATGCTTAAAAAATGCCTCTTTCATCAGAAGGACAGCAGATTTAAAATTCTGGAAAAGCAAAAGGAAACAACTTTTAACTACCATTTAAAAAAAATACTTCCTATTGGCAATCCCTTATATAATTCATGATCGTAATAAGTTCCATAAACACACCTGATCTTGTCTTTTAAGAGAATAGAGCTCAAGGTTCATATGAACAATGATTTCAAGTAGATAGGGAATTTTTGCTTTGTCAGACATAAACTTGCGAAGAAGCTGCGGATAATTCTTCATCATAGCAACAGTTATATCACGCTTAGAACTTTCAAACAAATCCTGGCGATTACAACATAAGCAGTCAATGAACTCAGTATCTGGGAGTAGCATGGCTGAACAACACCAATATAATATGCATTGACAAAGAACACTAAAGAAGGAACCTATCTCAAATAATCTAGACCAATTCTGAACTTGAGGTGAAATTCTATGACTGCAAAAGATCAAAACCAGTAAACCACAGCATCTAGATAATCATTCTGCGTACAGCTTTTAATGATAGCCCTACTAAGCAAACAGAGTTACTGTCTATGTCCAATGGTACATGAAAATAATCTAGCTGCTCACCCTATTATCCAACTCCAAGTTTAAAAAATGTTTTAATGATGTTAGACAATGTGCAAGAGGTAACATGAAAATATACAAAAAGGGCACCTCTTTCGCTGAATAATACAAGTAGTAAGTAATCTGGATGTATTTAACCAACTGACCTGATTTAAGACAAGCATACAGTTCAAGAAAAATTGCAGCACAAAGACACTGCTAAACAGTACAGATCTGCCACGTTGCAGACATATCACCAACTTATTGTTTCACAAGCACTTTCTTGGGATCCAATCCAAGGGGCAAATGGTTTTGAAGCACAAATATAACAATTTATTAAGAGTCCCAGAGAGTATCATCAAGAAGAAAAAAAGAACCTCACCTTTTGTGCTTTAGTATAGTATTGTTTTTTATTATCACTAGCAGGAACAATCTTCTCCCCAACTGCCTTCCTAATTGACGCAAAAAGCAGCCGAATTAGGTTTGTTGCATCTACATCACTTAGTTCAGCTGACTGCCCTTCTTCCAAGAGCATAGACAGGACACGCTTCCAATCCTATAAGGACATAATTTTCAAGTGAATATTTACAGCAACCACAGAAACCCAAGGATCCAGGATAAGGAGGAAACTCTTCTTAAGTTTACCTAGATAAAATAGGATTATAAGCTGCCTAATCAATAGAAATAGAAGATGCCTATAAAGGAAAGTTGCAGAAAATACTAGTCTAACCAGACTAGGGAAATACTGGACAAAATCAGAAAACATACAGTAATTTATAACGTCTTTAAAACAAAGTTGAGCCACTAGAATAACACCGATAACGTACTTTCATGGCGTCCATATATTCCCAGATATCATCAATGACATACATACTCAGCATTTCATCTTTTGAAAACTCTCCCAGTATGCGCAGCAGTCTATTAAGATAAACCTCAGAAGAATCAGCATTATCCCCTGGAAATTTTTTGTTATCAGTCAATTGTGTTAATCAATCAAGCAAATAGAAAGCACAGGATGCAGAACAGTGTGATAAAAACCTGAACTAGATTGTGAACTGTTCAATCGCTGGGCAATCAGATTATCATACACTAGAGCTCCGATGGCACGCCTGATTTCCGGTGGATCATCAATTAGCAAATCATATAAAGAGCTTAATTCCTCCTCGGGAACAAGTTGATGTCTGCAAAATATGA
>JAPFFP010000089.1:3746699-3769589 GCA_026153255.1 Solanum medicagineum
CGGTGGATCATCAATTAGCAAATCATATAAAGAGCTTAATTCCTCCTCGGGAACAAGTTGATGTCTGCAAAATATGAAATAACTTGATAAAAGAGCATATTTCAACAACCAGCTGGTAAAAATATTAAAAATGCAAGAGGTTCACATTGTCAAGAAATTACCTTATCAGTTGTTTCACAAGTCCTATAGCACATACTGCCACAGAAATATCAACATCATCAGCAAGCTCAATCATCCTTCTATAAAACCTCTCTGTGAAAAGTCCAAGAGATGGCACATTATCATCCACCTCATAAAGATTCTGCAGTGCAAGAACTGATGCCTTCCTTACGCCTTCACTCTTAAGAGGGTAAAATTAAGAGCCAAATGTATATTTAGAATTTTCATTTTATCAACTGAAGACTGAAGATAAAATCAAATTGACATCCACCTACTTTATCATTCAACGTCCATCCGAGATATTTCAAATACAAATCCTGCAAAAACAGAGAGGGGTATGACAGGATCCAAACACCCAATGACTGTATGCATGCCATTCTAATATCAGGTTCAACATCTCGATAACGGTGCATAAATAACCTACAAATATCAGCATACAAAAAGGCAAAACAAAATTAAAAGTGCCCGTCAAGTAATCAAAAATATGTATCATTAACGCAAGGTCCATACCCAGTAAATATCTTCCGCATCATCTCCTCTATTATTGTTATCTTTTCATGGGTCATGGATAATCTTTGATTAAGTGATTCAACTCGAGGCCCATCCACTTTCTTCTTCTTTTCAGCATTTAGCTGTCTCTGTGTGGTTTCACGCTGTGAACCAAGTACTTTGGCAACGTGTATAAAGGATGTAACAAGTTGTAGCCCCATTAGTGAAGCAACCTGACGATATACTCTAGGAGGGGTGCTGAAATGCATGTTCACAAGACAATGAGCCAAAACTACTACCTTAAGTTTAGAGCACCTGAAAATAAACTACTTACCATGATAGCGCAATCACATAATCCATGCACTTGTCAAACAAGACCTTATCAAAAAGAGGTCCATTTTCACATTCAGCAACCAATGTATCCCAAAAGTAGACGAGGTTATCTTTGAAGTTCTTGAATTCCTTCTTTTTTGACGTTTGATAATCCTCAACTTCACCCTAACATCCAAAGGAGATTAGGTAAAAGTAGAATTGCATGTCTATGCATGAAGTTACTGTTTGATGCATATTGAACTGACACCAAATAATAACACTGACCAGAAAGTTCATGCCTAATGCATATTGGACTGACGCCAAATGACATACTACAATAACAATAACAACAACATATCTAGGGACGCCAAATAACATATTAAATGAGGAAATATCATCAATATGATGG
Organism: Solanum medicagineum; assembly: GCA_026153255.1. Classification (NCBI taxonomy): domain Eukaryota; kingdom Viridiplantae; phylum Streptophyta; class Magnoliopsida; order Solanales; family Solanaceae; genus Solanum; species Solanum medicagineum. The sequence goes on from JAPFFP010000089.1 coordinate 3,748,069, forward strand.
ATGAATATACCTTCTTAGCCATGTTTACAAGAGCAACTACTACATCATCAACATCATTTTGGTCCAAGAAATCTTCTTCAATATGATATTTTGCTCCACATGCCTGCAAAACCACAAATTTCCGCCTATCACATCACATCATCAAAATGGAACCTGTCTATGGCTGATGTGTGGGGAAATATTATGCAAGCTCAAGAAACATCCACATGTTATCAAATTACCTCGAACATCATGCTCAATAGTCCAGCCATTGCAGCTTTCGGATCCTTCTCATAGTATTCCACCCAATGCTTGACCACTACAGGAATTTGTCTTCTATCACCTTTAACAACATCTGCAAATAAAGGAATGAACGTCCTATCATCAGCATGTGTAAACCACCACAACGGATACACAAAAAAAGTATCCAACCAAGAGAGAGCAAAATCTAATTAAAATCGGTTAACAAGGAATTGAAGCAAGCAAGCATAAGAAAACAAAACTGACTAGTATAGCTTCTGACGGTTTCATTTCTTGAAAAGGAAGTGTGTCACCTACAAAGAACAGGATTTTATTTGAAGTGACTATTTTTTTGGGACTTTGGTAAGGCATAGCTGAAGTGACTTTTCAAAGAGGAATGAGTATTTCTTATGGAATAATCACAGTAGGCTTTTGATTATGGCTGTGGCAACTTAAAAAGTGCTCCCATAGGGTTCATAATGTTACACGAACTGCCCTTCTCATACAATTGGGAAGTCATTGGTTGAATAGAGACATCAGATGGAGCAGGCAAGCTAGCTGATTTGACCATTCCACTATATTGATATACTTTTACTTCTTAAAAACCCTAGATTCATGAACAATCAGCAAGTGAAGGACCGAGCTTTTAGCACCAACACTACTGGTACCGGAGAATGGTTGAGACTTGAGATCAATTTGAAAACAAGAAACCGAATTCACAGTCTTTGGAAACGGAAGACCCCAGGCCTCATTGAACAAATACACAAAAAGAATCATATTGCAAAACACTCCTAATCCAAACTCTTCCTTTGTAGAGCGTGTATAGCAACTACCTTACTTCAGCAATTCTTCTTCTCCTTATTCTTTCTCAGTTTAAGTTCCTATATTCTCTTTTTCATACGCATTAGCGGCCCCGCTCTAGGAGAAGCAGTTGCTCATCCATGATAATGCATAGCAGAATGTAACATCATCAGAAAGTAACAGAATGAACCTAGAGGATAAAACAAGATTCCTCTTGTCCCAATCGTCCATTGCATGCATCCCAGGACATGTGCTGCAAACTAAACACCTCAATGGATAAAGGGGAAATGTGCAAGTGCAAATACACCATGCAACTAGGAGGGAAAACTTTTTAGATGGATGTTACCTATTATATTGTGTTTTTAGTTTAAAACAATGTTCATTTTTTTGTTGTCACTTAAATTTTATTGTATCATTACTATTGTTATATGGCGATAAAAATCTTATTTTATGTAATGATCGATTTGGTGTGATCATGTCATTAGTGATGTGCAGAGAGTAATTGTCTTGTTGCTAGTAGGTGCAATTATGTTGTTGACAACAATACACCACAGTATGTGTGAGCCAAGATTTTACTTAGTGATAGGAAAAGGCAACTTGAATTGATGCAGACTGGTTTTCTCCCATATACCTTATTTCTTTTTTTCATTTTGGCTTGATTATTACCTGATAATTATATTTTATCATTTACCATACATTATGATAGATCTACACCATATCCTACTTTTCTTTTAGGTCTATCCTTCAAATTGCTAATGTATGACCAAAAAACGATACAATCCAAACATTGCACTCATCAAAACAATATTGCACAATACAATACAACGCAAAACGATACAAATGATAAATCATGAAACATGTAACAAACATTCAAACAAAGTGTTAAGCACAAAAAAATGTTTACCAAAAATTCTACAAAAGGAGATATAAAGACAAAATAAGAATCTTACAGCGTTTTCTTCACCGAAAGACTGTCCATAGTGATTAGTGTTTTACATCCGTTCAAAATTTATACTTTGTTTAGATGGTTGTTGTGTATTCTTTTATAAAGTATTGTATTGTGTTGTACTGTATTGTATTATATTATATCGTACTGTATTGTTCTAATGACTACAATGTCTGGATAGATTGTATTGTTCTTCGTCGTTACATAATGTCATACATCCATAATTTGAATGATAAATCTACAAGAAATTGAATGATATGTGGTGGATTCCATGAAAAGATAGGATAGTGATAAAGTAGAATTATTAAACAAATAAATAAAGTAAAAAATGAGAAGAAGATATTAAAGTAACGACGCAGCCACACCAAATCGGTCGTTACATAAAATGGGTCTTTTGGTTGTTACCTAACGATAGAATTACATAGGATACAATGGAATTTAAGTTACAATCAAAACAAATATTGTATTTAAACTAACAATACAATACAATAGGTAACAACCATCCAAACAAGGGGTTGGTGTACAAGATTGGCATTTCATTCAGTGGGTGGCAATAGAATGCAATAATGTATCAAATTCTACCACTTGCTATTATAAATTGCAGAATTTACAGACTATTAAAGGACCATTTTCCACAAGCAAATTGAAAGCTTTTACACTCTCAAAGTCATCTGCAATTCAACCATAATTAAAATTATAGCACAGTACAAAACTCAAAGATATAACTTAACTCATGATTTGAACTATAATTGGGTAGCACACCCTAAAAGTTCCATAGATTCTTGAATCGCTGTTTGGAGAAGCAACAAGTGGAAAAAAGCGACGAGGGCTAGCTTCACAGAAATGAGAAGCATGAAGCGAAGCGCATGCTTTCATTCAAATAAAACGCTATTTAGTATAAAAATAAAAAAATATTAAATATGCATAGATAAATAATAAAGAACTCAATAGAGGTAACATATTAAGCAAATCTTTCAATTCTTAGAATCCTCATATGTCATAACATATAGAGCAAATGCATATGTTATGTCATAACATATGAAACACAAAACAGAGCAGCAAAACAGAAAAAGTAAAAACAGAGCATAGGCAGTAGCATTACAAACAGAGCATATGCACCAAGTACCTCAAATCAGAAGAAAAAAGACCAGAATAACACTACTTAAGTAGCATTACAAACAGAAAATTGAAAATTAAGAAAAACTAGCTACCAGAAAAAGAAGAGAAACATACGCACCAGAGAAACAAAAAGAGAAGAAGAGAAGAACACAGTTGCAGCACTCAACAAAGGATGGAAAATATTTGGAAAACTTATGTAAGTATCTTTACACAACTTTTTTAAAAAAAAAAAGTTTGCGCTCTTCTTGCTTCAGTCGCAGAAGCGCATGTTCCTCACTGCGGCATCACTTCATGACATTAAAGGCACAAGCTGTCACTTCGCGCTTCAGCGCTTTTAACAACAGTCTTGAATTACCAAAATTGAACTTAAATGTCATAAAGGAAAGCTACATAACATAGTCAAACTAAACGATCACAACCTTCATTCAGGCTTTCTATCAATTTAGCAACAAAAGACTAAACTTCTCTTGTCACTTTCAAAATTAACCTGAAATCACTTTAATGAAAGGAAAACAACATTACTGAACTGAAAGATAATTTCACATCTGCTTTCAACATAATCGACTTGTGTAAGCCCAAAATTTCTCTCGTTTCAATCTTCAAAATAAACCTGAAATTAAAAGAACAATACATAACACTAGGATAACTAGACCACAACTTCCATTCGCACTTTCAACATTATCTGGTAGCACAAGCCGAACAATGCTTGTCTCAAACAAAATTAATCTGATATGACTATAGCATACAAACTAGAAACCAAAACCTTCGGTCCATGCTTACAACAAAATTGAGTAGCAAAAGCCTAAATCTTCTCTAGTCTTGAAATTCAGAAACCAAACTACCATAATGGAACTTTACAGGAAAGTATACAAACAGAAAACCATTATTTTCACCCGTGCTTTCAACAATAATTGAGGAACCCAAACCTAAATTTCTATGTAATCTCAAACTGCCTTAATAAAAACTACAGAACATTAGTCCAACTATGACCACAAATTCCATTCCTCGTTTCAACATAATAAAAATTCAGAGTGGGATGCAATAATTTCCACTGTGCTTTCACCAATAATCGGGAAAACAAAGCATGAAAAATCTATAGATTATCAAATTCAAATTTAACATCAAAATATAGTGACAAAACGTACAAAACAGTAGAGAAAATTTATAGTACCAATTAAACTCTGATGAGCACTTCTAGCAGCAGCAGATGAAGTGCCTCCTAAAGCCTTGCTCCGCTTAGCTCTAGCACGAGAATCTTCAAAATCCTCGGATGATTCTTCTCTCTCTTCCTCATTCACACTGCTGTGTAATTGCTCTTCGTTAACCCTAGTTTGAGTCCTCGTTCGTTTCTGTACACGATTAACTCCATAATCAGGTCTCAACAATTAACTTAATCAGTTGAATACTGTTGTAATTGAAAAACAAACTCACCATACGACGATTCGCTGTTTCCTCCTCCATGAACTGCGGTTACTGCAACCCCCTACAAAACTTAGCAAAGACGACGGTGACAAAATGCAAAGATTTACTGCCTACACTTGTGCGAGACTAAAAACGTCAATGATAGACCAAACGCCATTAAATGCTCCTCAACTACTGGAATAATCTAAAATAGTCTCTTAAATATACATTTATCGAGTTTAGTCCCTTTTTTGAAATTTAATTTGGGCTCATGGCCCATATTATTAATTACTAATTTAGCCTATATGTTTTGCACGTATGTAATGCATCAATTAATAAAAAATATATAAAAAATAAAAAGATTATTACATGTGTAACTTATATCATTGAATATAACTATAAATAATTATATTATTATCTCATATCATCAAAATTATAATTACGTAAATCAACTTCATTCATTTTATTTGATAATAACAGTAGACAAAATAATTAAATGTAATGCTAATTTTATATAAATACACACATACATATCTTTTTTTTTATTAGGTGATGGTGTTTGCATTGGAGCTCCAGCTAAATTTGAATAGCACATTATAAGACCCATTTGGGGATAAAACTCCCAACAAATTTTTTCCATACTCAAGGTTTGAGTTCGACTCCTTTGATTAAGAATAAAGTAGTCTCATTACTGTATCGCACCACAACCTATATTGATAATTCTATGTTCTTCTAATATTCAAGGAAAGGAATATCTTAGTTTATTAAGAGAACGAACACACTAATTTCAATAATTTGAGTCATATACTTGAGCTTTGTAATTTATATTAAATATCAATATTATATTCCTTTTTGGATAGAGGTTGTACAATCATATTCTCAAAGTTCCTTCAATTTTAAATAAACATATGTATTTCTTCCAAGCATGCATTCGTACAAATAAAAATTGAATCCAATAAAAATGCAGACAATCAACCAACATGCATATAAATTACAAAATAATATACTATTATCAAAAAGAGAAAAAAATATTATTACCTCTAGACCCATCTGTATATAAGCGTGTTGATTTGAAGTGAATATAAAAGTATTCCTTATATAGATAATATATTTTTTAGTGTTATTGTCTAATCAGAATTAGTATTGAATTGTAAAACTTTATGTTTTAGAAAGACCTTTTATTATTACTACTAGATATGTTATGTCCGTGCTAAGCACCGACCCAACATGAAAATTATAAGATAAAATATTTGTGCACTTAAAATGCTCAACTTTAATAAAAAATATTTCATTTCATAGTATCAATTCATTGTATCCTCAAAAAACAAATTAGTGAGTTTATAGAAATTTTTCTTATGGTAAAGGACAATATCAAATATCACATTTGTGAGATGACATAGTTCTTTGAGTTAGGTTTCAGTGCTTGGATTTTGATTTTTTTGAGTCGAGTGTTTTCATGCACACTCTACACTTAACAAAATTGCTTGCCGGATATACTGTGTATGTTGTTATAATTTTTTATCTCTTCCCAATGGAATCTCGATATCACATACACTAATATAGAGGAGGAGTGACATAGAGAGAATGAAGAGCTAAAGTACAGAGTAATTGAATAACCTTCAGCAATCAGTAGGGCATCCTATTGATAAGAAAAACCATTCAAATCCAGAAAGTGTGAACTCAAATCTGTGTTATTTTCTTATATAAATCTTCACATCATCCACAAACTAAGGGAGTGATTAATTAGACAAAATAATAACGACATCATCCCATGAATTGAGTCGTAAAATTCAAATTTATAGAAAATTGAAAAAATTTTATAGTTAAATCTGGAAAAAAAATATATCTGAAATTCTAAAGACTTGTAAAGAATTCATGTGTGTTGCTGTAGTTGAAACAACAAGAGGGATGGAAGCAGAAATTGATGGTTCGGAGTGGAAAAGAAATCTTGCATAAGATGGTTCTAACTTCTAAAGCTATCAAGAGAGTGCATTTCAAACTAAAGAACCCTAAATGTAAACAACCTTATCTTGAGTTCCATAAGTCTGTCAAGGTTTTTCACTCTCATTCAACTCTACAACAATAACATATTTAGTGTAATCTCACAAATGAGATATGAAAAGGGTGGGGATGTATGCAGGCCCTACTATTACCTTGTGTGAGGTAGACAGAGAAATGAAATTTATTACTTAGTAATTGATTCCTCTTAGCTAGAACCACTTGATATCATTTTCACAATTGTCATCAATGATATTTTTGTGACACCTAAACATATGTCATATGCTTCAGAATAGTTATAAAACTTTCTTTTGTCTTTCCGTGAAAAGATCTCTTTCTCATGGATATAATGGATCTATAAAGCTTCAATCGAGGAAAAAAAATATAGTACAACAAATCCAATATACTTTTAAGAAAACATGTTAATAAAAATTTTCGACAAGAGCAACTACTAGATACAACAGAATCAATTGAACAGAAGAACCATTTAGTTTCTTTCATAAGCACAAAGCTTATGCGTATTACACCACAAAAGAAACTTGATTCTTTATTTATTATACTTCAAAAGAACATAAAATTTTTAAATATGCAAAACGTATACAACTTTAAAGAAAAAAATATAGCCTGGACACAAAATAATTACCTTTATTTTGATTATTGATCCACAGACAAGACATGAAAGATTTTTCACACTTTAAAATGCACGGCTAGAGTATCAATTCATAATATTAATTTTTTCAATATTGTTTTGTGTATCCGCATTTTCGCAACTTCATGTACTTGGCATAAGCTTTAACCCAACCACATTTATTTGAATCTTTTAAATTACTTTGATTTTTCAATTTCTATTAAGTTACAAATATAACATCAAAGTTGTTATAATCGAAATTTTAGCTAAACATGTAAATGTAGGAATAGTTTTCTAAAAGATTAAAACAGTAAATAGAAAATGATATTTTGCTCAACTTTCTCTTTATCTGAAACATTTAAAGCAATTAATAAGAAGTTTGTCTATTGCATGATTTTAGACCAACATTTATCATCCTCAATTTTCACTGTACATTAGATTGGCATATATGTTTATATAAAAATCAAATTAAATTTTTAAATGGAGATCTTGAAGTTGTGAATTCCCTAAATACACACATTAGCTGACTGAACAACAGAGTCTCCACAAAAAAATACATAATTTTTATAGAAAATTGTCACAATCTCCACATAACAACATGTAGACGTGCAAAATATATAGTATTAATATGCTTCTAGCAAATCTTTGAAACACTATGTAGGCAAGACTCACCATTAAGTAGTTAAATGTTATTTTACATATAAATGTTATCATCGTTGAAGCTCTAAAAATTAGTAAATTATTCCCCCTCTATAACCATAAGAATTGTAAAAGAGAAAGAGTCAGAATAAGATAAGTGTACCAAATTATCTTAATACACACGCTATCAGTGCATGTAAAATGTGCAATGTAAAAAATATTAATCACCTATGTCAAATTAACATGCTTATAATCGCCTCTAGCATTGATACATTTAGCAAGAGTGATATGAACAATAAGCTATTGTTAGTTTTAATGTATTCAACTGACTTAAAACCTACACATGCAGTGAGAAAATAACTTTAAAACTAAAGACTCGTGGGATTCTATACAACGAAAATTGATATACTACAGAATCATTGCTTTTGCACAAATATATCACCAATTTCAAAACAAATTTAAATTACAATAATTGAAAATCTGTAATAACAGAAAGTCATTTATAAAAAATTCATGATAATTGACAACAAACATTGTGCTTCAGTGGCTTATGAAAAATTCATGATAATCGACAACAAACATTGTCCTTCAGTGAATGCAAGCATAAACAAAAAAAAAAAATCACAAAACATATTAAGAAGGGAAAAAACTAAGTCATTAAGTGAGAACAAAAATATTATGGTGGATAATAATATAATAATTAATAGTGGTTTGATGATATATAGTAGTGACTACAGTTGGTAATTGTCAATAGTGATTGTTGGTTATTATAGCATTAAAGGTTAGTGGTGATGATCGTAAGTAGTAACTATTGGTGGTAATAGTTGATTATGGTGATTTTTGAGGTCGTGGTTGTGGCGATTCCCTGGTAGTTCTCAACTCATCCTCAACATCCTATACTCAAGCTCTTCATATGTAGAAGGCAAAGCTTGTTCTAAAACGAACAATTTAGCCCCATAGCCAAACATAGTCCTCCTTATTCAAGTAAGTACAAATAATTTAGCTCCATAGCCAATTATTTCTCTCCATTCGTATCTCCTATTCCAACAATTTCAGTCTTGATTAGTTCACAAGATTGAATGGCCAATTCTCCTAAAAAGTTTCTCCCACAAGTAAATTACATTAAACTGTTATAAACTTGTCAATCAACAACCCAATTAGAAAACAATAATATTTTGCAACTGGATTCTTCTACTATCCCCAAAACTTAAATTAAAAAAAAAAAAGGAAAAGACAAAATCAAATGAGTACATACTAGAAATTTTGACTCAACCATTAATAATATAACCATCAACTCTCCTACAGTAACAATTAAAGCAACATAACAATAAAAGATCAAGTTTAAACAATTCAATACACCACGACTTGAAATTACAACTGTTCTTTGTCACAAACGGAAGGTCGTGGATCAAAATCGATGAAACTCAAAATAGTATTATGATTCTTTGAAATATGATAATCTGAGACGAAAAATTAAAAGGATTAAAAAAAACTAATCCTAAACTTCAGTGAATCTTTTTCTTATTAAAATTTTGAAGAGGATCGAAAGATTGACGATAGTTGCTAAACATTAACCTTGCCCTCTCAGGGTTAGACAGTAACGTAAGAAGAGGAATGAGAAAGAAATTGAGGAGAGAGATTAAGAAAGAAAAGGGTAGAATGATCAAGAAGAATGGTGTAAAAAAATAAAATTGAGCCAAAAGACGAAAGTACTCTTACTTTTGTTTTAAATAACATAAAGTAGAAATTTGTCTATTTTTTATTGCACAATGTACAATACAATTATGTTGTGGTCCTCCCAGCTATTCATGCTTCTGTAAAATAAATTTTGAAATTCTTTTTTGATTTTTTTCGGATCAAATCTGTTCTTTGAAAGTCTTTTTCTACTTCTTTTGATTATTTTAAAGCTTTTTTTGACTTTTTCTCTTTGCACATTTCCTTTTTTTATTTTAAAATTTTAATTTTTTTAAAATTATTTTTTATAGAAATATTAGTTGGAAAATGATTCTTTGTATAGAAATTTAACCATATTAAGAAAATTTTTTCTATTTAATTTATTATTATATTTAATATTAATAAAATATAATTATTTAAAAATACTGAAAAGACAATTTTATCTAAACAGGAATCCTTTAATGAAGGGTAAAAAAAAGTTTTTATCTTAAGAGGAATCTTTTAATGAAGGACAAAAAGTTCAAATAACATTTCTAAGGCCTTCACGCTTTTAATATAATATAGATTAAAGAAGAAAATAACAAGTTTGTACATGATGTGGACACGGGCGACCCAGGCCCAGTCGGATAAAGTGAAAAGTCCCTATTATAGGGTTTCCTAATTGTGACTCTAGACCTACTCCACTTCGTCCCTTCCTCCTCTCGAGTCCTTTCAGCTGAACGGCGAAAAAACTCCTCGTCCTGCTCTGGGTGCTGAACATTCTTCATTGCTATTGTCGTTGTTATGTTGCTGCTGATCTCTATCATCAGCGAGTCCTTTTCCTTAAACATTTATTTGTTCCCTTCTTCCCCTCGATCATTTTTATTTGTGTTGTAGCAAGACGTTGGGCTCTGGTGTGCAAATCGTAGTTGGAGGACCATGCATCTGGTCTTAGAGTCGATCTGTAAGTGTTATTTTGCTTTCTTGATTCTGACTCTCTTGTCTCAACAGCAACAACAACATACCCAATGGAATCGCACAAGCGGGGTTTGGAGAGGATAGACTGTACGCAGACTTGGCCACTACCTCATAGAATTAGAGAGGTTGTTTCCTGGGCCCCTCTTGTCTCCTTCTACCTAAATCTTCATTCTTGTTCCAGTCAAAGCAAAACGAATATAAATATCCCTCCAACCTCCTTGATGGATGCATGACTATCTGTGTCGGATCTGGTTTTCCTCCTCCACTCTTTTGCTGAAGTTGGTGTCCCTTTTTTTGACTGATGTTGAACCAGCCTTGTCCATAATCTTTTGCTCCAAATTTGAATGTATAAAATTTGTACATATCTGGCTGTGTATTTTGCAAGTTCTGCCTATATATGCTATTTATCTTTAGACTAGTTACAAAATCTCGTATCATGCACGGGCCCAATAGTTATTCATAAAGTTATTTCTAATGATATAATCAAATATTACTTAATCATTTTATTCGATGTAAAATAAATATCCAATAAATATTATTAATATTGATGAATTTTTTAGTTTAATGGTTAAATAACTTTTAATTTTTACTCTCAAAAACATTAAAAATTTTACCCTAATTTCATTGGCAATGTCGTAAAATCACTAAGCAGCTGCTTTAGATAGATTAAATTAAAAATCGCCAAAATATTTTTATGGACCCTTCACTTGCGAAAATTAGTTGTTAGGGGTAATATTGTAAAATTACTAAACAACTGCTTTGAAAAAATTAAATTAAGAAATCCCCGAAATATTTCTGTGGGTTCCATAAATTTAAAATAACTAAACAGTTGAAGTAGCTAGGGAAATTATTTATGAGGGGCAATATCGTAAAATCATGAAGCAACTGCTTTAAGTAAATTCAATTAAAAAATCTCCGAAATATTTTTATGGGCCCTTCAATTGTGAAAATTAGTTGTTAGGGGTGATATATAAAATCGCTATGCAGTTGCTTTAAAAAGATTTAATTAAAAAATCCCAAAATATTTTTATGGGTCTTATATAATAAAGAAGAAGAAGAAGAAGAAGGCAGCTGAAGCAGCACGTCGACGGAGAGGTGTCTGCTTCAGCACAAACTCTCTCTTATTAATAAGAGAAATTGTGAAAATTAGTTGTTAGGGGTAATATTGTAAAATCCCTAGGCAATTGCTTTAAAAATATTCAATTAAAAAATCCCCAAAATATTTTTATGGGTCCCATATGATAAAGAAGAAGAAGTAGATAGTTGAAGCAGGCACGTCGATGGAGAAGTGCCTGCTTCAGCACAAACTCTCTATTATTAATAAGAAAATATTACAAATGGCTCTGGTTCTCACTCTGATGAAGGAATGTTGTGTTTATTTGTAATTAGAATCCTTCTCTCCATGCTTGGTAATTGTAAAAATGTATGGTACTGCTTCTTGTTTGCATGTAAGAATGCCTCGTTTTCTATGAAATCTGCCAACTGATTAGCTTCTCTGTACATGTGCTTTATCTTCACTTCCAGTTGATGCATTACTTGTTATGTATTCCCTGTCCAGTATCCTTTTAACTGATATGGAGTTTGTCTGAATTATGACCTTTAGAAATCATGTGTCCCTAAAGTATGATAGTGCTCTCCATATAGCTTGTGCTTCAGCCTCCATGTTGGTACATATCCCCATAGATTTAGATTCTACATATAGAAGATTACCTTCTCTGTTTCTAATGCAGAAACCACAGGTACTTCGCCTAGGATTTCCTCTATTGACTCCATCAGTATTACACACCACCCAAACTTCCTCAGGTGGTATTCATATGACTTTTAGAAAGTATAGCCTTGGCCTATAATTCCTCAAAACTTCTACAGTATCCATCTAATTCACTGCTCCCTCCTTTAACCATTGAAAATTCCTACTGATGAAGTAGAATATTGCTTTGTGACAATGATATGTCATCCCATTGTAAGAATATTCCTCACCATACCTTAGAGCATTCCTTCTCTTCCACAGTTTCCACATGACTATGACTGGGATGATCTTCATGACTTTATCCAGTTTGCTAGGTGCTTGTATCCCACCATGCAATAATGAGTTGTTGTAGATGCATGTTCTCTACATTAATACATGCACAAATAACAAATTGTTTCCATAGCTCAAGAGTTAAGGAAACTGTTAGAAAAACATGCTCCATTGTTTACACCTCCTTCTTCTCACAATAGTAACACCTTGACACCATCTAGATTTTCATCCTTTGAAGGTTGTCATCAGTAGCATCTCTTCTTTTCCATACTCTCTAGAGGAAGAAAGCAGCCTCAAAAGGCAATCCTTGCATCTATATACAGTTTGTCCATTGTTGAAATTACTTATTGAAAAAATTTCTGAATCTGGGGTGGGGGAACACTTCACTATATATTAATATGTTGGAACCCCCTTTTATTATTTATTATTAAAAAGAATAGAATTTTTGATAAAGGGCGGCTTCTCCTAAAGGCTCATGTAAGCAGATTTAACTATGAAGAGCCCACTAGTTTTCCCCATCCACCATGCCCTATGATGTTGCCAAGTTACATCTCCTTTTTGAGGATAAAGCGATCATTGTCAAGAAATAGAACCTAACCAAGGTTAGGGTCGAACTCAAGAGAATACATAGACTTAGGAGAATTCAATTAATGTAATTTGAGTCATTAACCAACTTAATTTTTCAAGGGGGGGGGGGGTTGCAATAATCAGTAGAAAATTAAAACAAACTAGAAGACAAGAGTTTAATCAATATGGAGAGAAATTAGAGTTTTGTGGTCCCCATGATTCCCTAACTCAGTATCACTGGAGAACCTAATTCCTTTCTAGTGTGTAGCATGCAAGATGGTAAGTTAAGTTCACCAAATCTATTGGTCCAGGCGAGAGGTGAATTTCACTACGTGACTTGGCCCATGTTCATAGTGTGCATTACTAACCCTTACCTATTAGTCTAATACAACCTCCTCTTGGCCCATTTCGGTTGATTAGACAAGAGCACATCAATTGAATCTTGTTAATTAATCTCTTTTCCTATTCATTACTATGTTGGTCCAATCAGTAACACTCGGCGGGTTCTAATGTTGGCCACCATCAGAAAACATGCAAAACGAAGAGAGTTAATTAAAACACATATGCATACTTTCAAAGAATTATGATTTATCTGGTTTTACCTTGTTAGTTCTTGATGGTTCCCACAATCCTAGTTGTGGATTTAGCTACTCATGATTTGTGTAGATGCAAGACTTATGAATTGGAATAACATAATAGAGCACTTATAGAATTGAATTAAGAACAAGCAAATCCATACTTCAAAGAGAATCACAAGATTAAAGATCAAATCAAAGTACAAGTGTTTCTCACGACTCTCTAATGTTTTCTACTCAATCTCACTATTTTTCCTCTCTAACTATTGAAATCTCTATGTACTCTATCAAAAATAACCTAAAAACTTATTTATAATACTTAAAATACAAGTCCTAAACAAAATAGGATAGCTGGGTCGACAGCCTCACGAATAGGTTTACGGGCCGTATTGCATTCCACGACCCGTAATTAGGGTTTTGTAAACTGTTTCTAAACACTTGGACTTGACATCTATGATACCCCTTTACGACCCATAACATGGTCTATGGCCTGTAGGGGGGAGGTTTCATCTGATGAATCTTCAGAAAGTCCCTCATCTCTGATCCTCAGGGTACAAACCATGTTTTTTACGACTCGTAAACCAATCCACGAACCATTTGCATGTCCGTAGAACAACTTCAAAAAATCATCCCCTCACTGGAATAGTCCACAAAACCCACTTCAAGGCCCGTAGAATGTCTATGGCTCGTAAAGGGTCTCATACTTCACCAAAATTAGCAATTCTTCATTTTCTTCCCAAAATCAAGGCCAACCCTGGAATCTTGCAAATATAACACAAAACATATAAAAACAACTAAGATCGCATTGAGAACACACAAAATGCAAAGTTTTAAGCATCAAAAGTATTGTATTTTGATAACACATCAACACCCTCAACTTAAAATTATTGCTTATCCTCAAGCAATGGACTCAATCTATGTAAGTAGTACAGTAACACACGGACCTCAACCTAATAGCATACATCACTTCAAACTTAAGCACAAATACCCACTCGCTTTTCAACGTATAATCAAATAGCTATCTAGCAAACCAACATAGACTAGTGTATATGACAACACAACTATGACAAGTGAGGTAATATGAATAATTCACAATTACTGAATAAGTCTAATGCTAACAATGCAATTCAAGTGCCCTCACAGAAAGAAGTCCCATATCTCACTTTCAATGATGATTTCTTATGTAACTTTAGGACTATGCAAAATCACTCACCCTCATAAAAGATATTCATGCATCATGCCTAATACCATAGGCTTGCCCCTATACTCATGAATAAGACCTTTGACCACTTGGACTAGGATCACTTTAGGACTTTAAAGGCTTGTAATGTAGCTAAGGGGGCTTTGGTATGGTATTTTGGGAACATAGTTGTCATGCCCTAAAGTCCTATTAAGGTGGACTGGCATCCGTTGCTGATAAGGCTCGGGAGAACCAACCTATACCCATGCACTTTCTATCTATATTATAAGGGGTTTTCATATTCAATATGTATTCAAGAAAGTAGACAGTAATAACCAGCCAAAAGGAAATGCATATGACTAGGCCGTTGGAGCCACATTGTCTAAAGTACAAGATATGACCACACTTTAATTTACATAGTCTACAAAGCCTCTAGATAAGGAACAATATCTGGTAAGATTGAGGCAAGCCCCGCCTCATGACTAACTATACAATGCAAAAATATAAGCTCTAGACACACAAAGCTCTGAAGCAACCCGGAGCTGTGTAACAACAGCTGGATATCCTGTACTCCTACTGGGGAGAGCTACTAGCACCTGTATCTACAACATGAAATGCAGGTCCCCCGTAAGGGACGTCAGTACGAGATAATGTACTGAATATGTAAGGCAGGAAAAACTGTATGTGAAGTAAGAACTCAAATGAAATCATGCATTGGTGTAAGGATAGGAGACCACCTTTAGTTATACTATGGAATCATGTACTGTATGTTCTTTTTATTCCTTTACCTTTATTGTATAATCTGTGCGTAATATGTAATACAAATGACAAGCTGATCAGTGGCAAATCTATACCGGGATTAGCCCATGCTAGGCTTTTCCTTTCACCCTTGAGCTACCCCTCTAATGGGATCGGCCCCTGCTAGGTGATTCTTCCACCCCCAGGGCTACCACCCATCAATAAGCAACTTACTTTACTTTATCTTTCAATTACTTTAGAGATGATTTTTTAGTGGTCATAATATTGGAGCTGTAGGACTGTAGATATAGCTTGTAACATGTAAATAATCATAAAAGACAATACCATAATCAAAAGGAGTAGGTAACACAAATAATGAAATGCGTAGGCGATGAAACAACACATAAACTTTGTTTAGCAGAAAAACTCGTGTATCTTGGTATTCAAGTATGTATGCATATTTGCAACTGACTATGTATGGGAGCATAAGTACAAGTGAAAGAGTGAAGACACGGTTAGTAGTTGCATCAGAGTTGGTAAGTGCCTTTATATGCTAAAGAGGGATCTATGTTTCATGCCAAATAATATGAAATCAAGTAGCCTTACTTACCTCGTTGTATGACCTCGCTATTACCTCTAAATAACCTTCCTATCCTTCAAATATTTATCTACAATATAATAGGTGGTAAAACTAGTATTAGTAGCCAAGAGATACATCTTGGGAGTCCAATCTTATAGAAAAAATAACATAATACAGCAAGCCTGCAATTATCAACCCGAGCGTATTCTTTCAACCTTTACGCCTCTAATTGTATTTTCTAATGCTCATTATCATATACATATTATGTGAAACTTGTTTTAGTGCATTAATAATCTCACAACATCCAATAAAGCACAATAGATAACAATTCTACACAACATACAAATATGCGGTATAACGTTACATCCCTTCGCTACATTTCGACGTCGACAATTCCAAACTGTTCCAACTTTAACCAAATAGTACCCACCATATCTACACATAAAACAATCCTAGAATATTGCAAAACTAGTTCTAAAGTATATGGAGAATGTGAAACAACAACCCCGATTATCAGCCCACAAGTTCTTATTAAGAGCACAATTACGATATCGTACAACAACTCATTTTTGCGGACTGTAAAAATGGTGCAAGATCCTTGTTATATCACTAAAAAACTAAACCTTATTAAAAACATAAACTTTACTTCATAATTCAGCCAACCAAGAAGGGAAAAACCTCTTAATAAAGAAGAAAAGTTCACAACAATCTTTGGAACACATGCTGTCCAAAATCCCTGCACAAGTGTAACCAGTCTATTTCTCTTGTTTTTCATTAAAAATCATACCAAATACATAAGTACCTTTACTTAGATTTACCTTCAAGTTGAAGGGCCTCTCCAAGAATCCTAAAAGTCTCTTCTGGCAGCTTGTAAAGTCAAGAAAGAGTTGGGGGAAAACTTGGAAAAATAATTTGATTTTTGTTAAATGTTAAGTGACTTGAGTGAGCTGCTTATAGGCCCCTTTTAAAGGATCACTTGGCTGACTTACTCTTACATTTTAAGCCTTATTTTACCAAGTTAATAATGTACTATTTTTCCCCTTTTACTTGGGCCTTATTGGGTTGCAAATTGATGGGCCTTGACTACCCATTTTTCTCTTTTCCTTTTTCTTGATTTGGGCCCAAATCGTCAAGTGGGTTGTGATGTACTTGGGCCCTTTTATTATTCATCTTGGGCCGTGAATATTTTCCATTTATGATGCTAAAAATACGGGCTAAAGTAACCCTCTTAACACTGACTTTATTCATAACCTGACTTGGAAAGATTCGGCGTCGGGCCTCGTCTCCGTCTAGCTAGCAAATTTAAGCTAAGCAAGTAGGTGAATCACCTGCTAGCTTCCTAAGTCTTACAAGCACCTAACTTCTCTCACTTCATTTAAGGTCACAATATCCTCAATTTTACTTAAAACTTATATACACTTGACCCTCTTAAGCGTTAGACGTACATATCAGCCTCTAATTTGAGATTCAAGCATTTTTTAAAACTGGGTGCTGATTTTACCAGGCTATATTGTGTTCCATTTGCTTGGGAATAGTACATGTAAGATGTGGGGTTTTACATCCTCCCCCCTTTGGAACATCCATCCGCTAATGTTAGCATAATTGGATAGCTTAACCAAGTTCAAACCTTTACTTAAATAAACTTTTGACAACACAACAAACGTTCAAACACATGTACCTATTAAGGCCCCAATTCTATATATTGGATTTCCTTATATATAGATTTCCTCTTTAGCTTCAAATAAGTAAGGGTACTTAGATCTCATCACTTCCTCAGCCTCCCATGTTATCTCTTTCGTTTGCTAGTTCCTCCAAAGTACTTTTGCTAGAGGTGTTTCTTTATTCCTTAGCTTCTTATCTTGACAATCTAAAATAGCAATAGGTACCTTTTCATAGGTAAGAACTTCTGTAACCAGCACATCTTTAATATGAGTGATACGAGATGGTTCACCTATGCATTTTCGAAGTATTGAGACATGAAAAACTGGATGAACTATTGAAAGCTCTTAGGGTAGCTCTAATTCATATGCAACCTGCCCAAACTTCTTAGTAATTTTATATGGCCCTATGTAATGCGGCTCATTTTTCCTTTCTTACCAAATCTCATAACCCCTTTCATTGGAGACACCTTTAAAAATACCCAATCCCCTACTGAGAATTTCAGTCCTCCCCTCTTAGCATCCGCATACGATTTGTGACGACTTTGGGCTATTTCTAGCACTGTTATATTACCCTAACTTTTTCCATGACTTGTTGTACTAGATCTGGCCCAAGCAAGGTGGTTTCACCCACTTCAAACCATCCAATTGGTGACCTACATTTCCTTCCATACAAAGCTTCGTAAGGTGCCATCTTAATGCTTGAAAGGTAGCTATTATTAGGCAAATTCAATAAGTGGCAAGTGGTCCACCCAACTACCTTTAAAGTTCAATGCACAAGCTCGCAACATATCTTCAAGTGTTTGAATAGTGTGTTCTGCTTGACCGTCTGTCTGAGGGTGGAAAGGTGTACTCAAATTCACTTGTGTCCCTAAACTCCTTTGAAAGGACTTCCAAAACTTTGAAGTGAATTAAGCTCCCCAATCAGGTATAATGGAGATTGGGACCCCATGTAGCCTGATTATCAGATTAAGGTATAACTTGGCATACTCTTCAACTGCATAATCACTCTTAACTAGCAAGAAGTGTGCTGACTTTGTGAGTCTATCAATTATTATGCATATGGAGTCAAACTTCTGAAATGAATAAGGCAACCCAGTAACAAAATCCATATTGATCATATTCCACTTCTATGTTGGTAGCTCTATATATTGCATATAGCCTCTCAGCTTTTGGTGGTCTACTTTGACTTGTTGTCAATTTGGACACTAAGCCACAAATTCTGCAAGGTGCTTTTTCATGCCTCTCCACCGAAACATTCCCTTCAGGTCATGATACATCTTAGTTGATCCTGGATGGATGGAATATCTGGAATGATGGACTTCTTCCATTATCCTCTTTCTTAGTCCATTAATATCAGGCACACATAATCTATTTTGTCAATAAAGTACTCTGTTTGGTGTAAGGTCAAAGCCCTTTATCATACCCTGACTCATCTTGTCCTTAAGTCGTCATAAAACTGGATCCTCGAACTGTTTTTCTTTAACCTCCATTACCAATGAAGACTCCACAACATTATGCATAACAACCCCTTCCTTTGGGGTTTCAAGAAGGCGATCTCCCAAACTAGCTAGTTGTTGTAGATCTTTAGTCACACCTTGACTTACCACAGCCTGATCACCAATATTCATGATTTCCTTACGACTTAGAGCATCGGTTACCACATTTGCTTTCCCTGGATGGTATAGTATATCAACGTCAGAATCCTTTATCAGCTCTAGCCATCTTTGTTGCCTTAAATTTAGGTCTTTCTGTTGAAAAATGTACTGCAGGCTCTTATGATCAGTATATATGTCAATGTTAACCCCATACAGATAGTGGCGCCGTTTTTCAGAGCAAACACAACTGCTTCTAACTCAAGGTCATGTGTTGGATAGTTTCTCTCATGTGGTCGTAGTTGTCTAGAGGCATAAGCAATTACCCTACCATGCTGTGTCAGTACACATACTAAGACAACTCCTGAAGCATCATAATACACGGCATACCCCTCGGTGCCTTTTGGAAGTACTAGCACAGGTGCATAAGATAGCTTATTCTTTAGCTCTTGGAAGCTCCTTTCACATGCATCATTTCATTGGAACTTGGTTGCTTTATGTGTCAACTTTGTAAGAGGTGCAAAATAGAAGAAAAACCCTCAACAAACCTCCTGTAATAACCTGCCAACTCTAGGAAGCTTCGAACTTCCGTGGGTGTTGTTAGCCTTGGCTAATCTTTCACAACCTCTATCTTTTGTGAATCAACCCTTATTCCCTTATCGGACACAATATGACCTAAGAATGCCACTGATTTTAGCCAAAATTCACATTTAGAAAACTTGGCATACAATTATCGATCACGAAGAACTTGTAACACCTGTCGTAATATACTAAATGATTTGCATGGTCCTCTTTTGATCTTGAATATACTAAAATATCATCTATAGATACTATTATGAACACATCCAAGAATGACTTGAATACCCCATTCATTAAATCCACAAAAACTGCTGGTGCATTCGTTAGCCCAAATGACATAACAAGAAATTCAAAGTGACAATAACGTGTTCTGAAAGCTGTCTTAGGTCTGTCTTTCTCCTTCACTCTCCCTTGGTGATAACTTGATCTCAAATCAATTTTTGAAAAGCATTTGGCAACCTATAACTGATCAAATAAATCATCAATCCTGGGGAGGGGGTATTTATTCTTCATTGTCACCCTATTCGTTTATCGATAATTGATACACATTCTCAAGGTGCCATTCTTTTTACATACAAATAGCACTGGTGCAGCCCAAGGGGAGACACTAGGTCTTATAAACCCTTCTCTGATAAGTCTTTTAACTGTTTCTTTAATTCACGCAATTCTGCCGGGGCCATTCTATATGGAGGGATGGAAATAGGTTAAGTGCCTGAAATCAATGTCGGTTTTATATGTTCTTTTTGGTCAATCCTGCTTTGAAGTCAGATGCCGACCTAGCCCCATTTTGTTGATCTCTGGTCTACGCTACTCTATTGCTCTTAGGAGATGAATTAGCAAGAGTAGCATTGAGTTTGACTTTTTAGGCAGGGTTTAGTTGCCAATCCTTCAGAAAAAACCAATCCATAAAAGGGAAAGACCTTGCCTTTTTACCAGAAATGAAAAAATGGGCCAAATCATCTTCTAGCTCGTTTGGAAGGGTATTCGTTCTTGAATCAGTGACTGAGAATAAGGGCTCGTGATCAATCAAATCAGACTAGTGGGGCATCTTCCTTTTCATAGTAAGCAATTCTCTTTATTTAAATAAAGACTGTCGGAGGTAAAGGAGAAGTCAATACAAAAGTCTACTTCTTGTTCTGGAGGTAAACCTGGAAGGTCTTCAGGAAACACATCAACGAATTCATTCACTATTGGAACTGATTAAAGAGTTGGCAATTCTGCCTCCTTATCCTTACTCTAACTAAGTGACATATATATCCCTTAGATATCATCTTTCTTGCCTTAAATAAGAGATAAACTTACCTTTTGCTTCCCCAATATTGCCTTCCCATTCTAGAACTACCTCATTTAGAAAGTGGAAGTACACTCTCTTAGTTCGGCAATCCACAGTGGCGTAGCAAGAAGCCAACCAATTCATACCAATTATCACATCAAATTCCACCATTTCTAGCTCAATAAGGTTAGCTAATTTGTCACGATCACAAACAATTAATACACAGTCATAATAAACCCTTCTAGCCATAGTAGATTCATCGGTTGGTGTAGACACTTGAAATGGTTTGTTCAATAATTTGGGTGTTCTTTTAAACTTCCCAGCAACTAGTGGAGTGATGTATGATAGTGTAGAACCAGGGTCAATTAATGCATATA
>JAPFFP010000089.1:3808676-3848926 GCA_026153255.1 Solanum medicagineum
CAAATTTTCGAAATAATGAATAGATTTTGAGATATATGAATATTAAAATTTTGGGCATTTCGAGGCACGTTTTTGGGCACTCTTTAGGGTCGTTATAATATCTGCCCCTTGGGAAAATACGTCCCCGAATCTAAAAGAGATGTACAATACAAGAGTGGTCATCGACAAATCAGCCCCCCCAAAAATGCAACATAACATGTAAAACACAATTTTCAAATTATTAACATTAGTGTAAAATTATCATAAGTTTACCAACTTAAACACGAATGGTTATGAATGACTTAGGGGCTGTAATATGGGACTTGAAATCACATAGGGGACCAAGGATTAGTACCTTAAACTTAAGTGGACTGGAAAAGATAAGGATACTACTTTTGCATGTCTGCTTCAGCCTCCCATGTAGCAATTTCAACTTGTTGGTTCCTCTAAAGGAACTTAATGGATGCCACCTCTTTGTTCCTCAATCTCTTTACTTGCCTATCCAAGATCTGAATCGGAACCTCCTCATATGTCAAGTTATCCTCAACAACACCCATAACATGAAGAGGTACAATGGAATTAGGATCACCAACACATTTTCTCAACGTAGAGACATGGAATATCGGGTGAACCAAATTCATTTCTCTAGGCAACTTCAACTCATGAGCTACCTTGGCAACCCTCTCTATCACCTCATAAGGAAAAATGTACCTTGGACTCGGCTTCCCTTTTTTACCAAAGCGGGCTACACCTTTCATTGGAGAAACCTTCAAATAGACCCAGTCACCCACTTGGAATTCTAGATCTTTCTTTCTTACATCGGCATAAGATTTTTGACGACTTTGGGTTGTCCTCAACCTTTCCCTAATCATCTTAACTTTCTCAAGGGCCTCCATAACTAGATCTGGCCATAATAAAGCCACCTCTCCAACCTCAAACCAACCCACCGGTGATCTACATCACCTCCCATAAAGAGCCTCAAAAGAGGCCATACAGATGCTATAGTGATAGCTATTGTTGTATGCGAATTCAATCAAATGAAGGTGATCATACCAACTACCATAAAGCTCCAAGATACAAGCCTTAAGCATATCGTCAAGTGCTTGAATGGTTCATTCGGCTTGGCTATCCGTTTGAGGGTGGAAGGCCATACTAAGGTGAAATATGGTACGAAGACCCTTTCAAAATGACCTCCAAAAGTATTGTGTAAATTGTGCACCACGATCTGATATGATGGATAAAGGAACCCCATGTAACTTCACTAACTCATGGATGTACAACCTGGCATACTCTTCAGCCCCATATGTAGTCTTAACCGATAGAAAGTGAGTCGATTTCGTCATCCTATCAACTACAACCCAAATGGAATCAAAACCTCTTCTAGACTTGGAAAACCCAACCAAAAAATCCATATTAATCACCTTCTATGTCCAAGTGGGAATCTCTGTTTAGGGTTAGGGCACCCGGCCTTTGATTTTCGGCTTTGAGTTGTTGATAACTATGGCTACCGAAATCGAATTTGGCAATTTCCCTCTTCATGCCTCCCTACCAATACACATCCCTCAAGTCTCTATACATTTAGGGTGGATAGAATAAGAAAGAATTATGTGCCTCATCAAGGATCTTCTCCCCGAAACCTCAACATAACTGACACACCACCTACCTTGGTACGTAAGGGCACCATCTCCCCCTTGGGAGAAAACCCTACTTTTTCCTCTTGCACCAAGGCCTTCAATTCAAGCAAGGAGGAGTCAAGATCTTGTTTTTCTATCACCTCATCAACCAATAAAGACTTAGACCCATCAACAACAACCACACCATCATCACCAACCTATTACAACCTAACCTCCAATCTAACAAATCTATAACCCACCCTAAAAATTTCCCTACCACCACAATCAACATGAACGAAGCTACCCATAGACACTCGACTCAAAGCATCAGCCACAACATTTGCCTGACCCGGATGGTAATGCACACTCATGTCATAATCTTTGAGAAGTTCTAGCCACCTTCTTTGTCTTAAATAGAGATGTTTTTGAGTGAAGACATATTGGAGGTTCTTATGATTGATGAAGACATCAACATGCACCCCATACAAGTAGTGACGCCAAAACTTTGGAAACACCACGGCGGCTAACTCTGGATTATTGGTAATGTAATTCCTTTCATGCACCTTGACTTTTCTAGAAGCATAAGCTATGACCTTACAATTTTTCATTAATGCACAACGCAAACCAACTCCAGATGCATCACAATACATAACATAAACCTCAAGCCCATCCGGTAGTGACAATATAAGAGCGGTCAGAAGCCTATCCTTCAGTGTTTGGAAGATTCTCTCGCATTTATCGGTCCAAACAAACTTAACCTTCTTTTGAGTCAATTTGGTCATAGGAGAAGCATTGGAGGAGAACCCATTCACAATTATTCTATACTAACCTACAAGGCCCAAGAAGCTCCTAATATCTAATGGGCTCAATGGTCTTGGCCAATTCTTTATCACATTGGTTTTCTTATGATCCACTTTTATAGCATCCCCCGACGCCACATGTGATAAGAATCCAACCTTCTTCAACCAAAATTCACACTTGTCATATTTAGCATACAATCTCTCCTCACTCAATCTTTGCAACACCATCCTCAAATGACCCATATGATCCTCCCTACTATGTGAATATATCAATATATCATCAATGAAGACCACAACAAAGGAATCAAGGTAAGCTTTGAAAACTCTATTCATCAGGTCCATGAAGACGGTCGGCTTATTAGTCAACCCAAACGATATCACAACAAACTCATAATGCCCATATTTAGTCCGGAAGGCCATCTTGGGGATATCACACTCCCTCAACCTCATTTGATGATATCCAGACCGAATATCAATCTTAAAGAAGAAGCTAGCCCCTTGAAATTGGTCAAACAAGTCATCAATTCTTAGAAGAGGATATCTATTCTTAATAGTGACCTTATTGAGTTGCCGGTAATCAATGTGCATTCTAAGTGACCCATCCTTCTTTTTCACAAACAACACCAAGGCACCCTAAGGGGATTGGCTTGGTCTAATAAAGCCCTTTTCCAACAAATATTTCAATTTCTCTTTAAATTCCTTCAACTCAGATGGGGTCATATGGTAAGGGGAAATAGAGATAGGTTGAGTGTCGGGAAGGAGATTTATGCCAAAATCTATCTCCCTCTGAGGAGAGACACCAGGAAGGTCATTTGGGAAGATATCAAGAAACATGTTTACAATGGGGACCGACTCAATAGATGGGACTTTGGACTACACATCCTTAACTGTCACAAGATGATGCAAACACCCCCTTGAAATCAACTTATGGGCTTTAATGTATGAAATGAATCTACCCTTGACCACTACATCTTGACTTTCCCACTCAATAACAGATTCATTAGGAAATTGAAACTTGACCCTATGGAGTCTACAATGAATAGAAGTATAGTAGGTATACAACCAATCCATTCAAAGAATGACATCAAAATCTACCATCTCTATTTCAACAAGATCATAAGGCAACAACTTATGCAAAATGCAAATAGGACAACTCCTACAAACTTTTCTAGCAACAATAGAGGTACCAATAGGAGTAGAAACTTCATATGACTCATGCAATAACTTGGGGACAACATGGATCTTTTTAGCAACAAGAGGGGTAACAAAGGAAAGAGTGGCACCCGGATCAATCAAAGCATACACATTAAAGTCAAAAAATTTCAACATACCGATAATAACATCGGGACCTTACCATCCCCTTGCCTTTCATGTAAAGCATAAAATTGATTGTGCCTTGGGGCAACACCTTGGGGACCAGCTCTCCCCAATGGGGCCGCATTCGCACCTCGGACCTTGTGACGGTTTCGTGGATAATCTATGTTCTTATGACCAAGCTCCGCACATTCATAATATGCATTAGACCTCTTCAAACATGGGTTATTATGACTATTGCCACATCTAGGACACACATAAATAGGAGCCATCCTACCAAGACCTTGAGGCCTAGGGAAGTCATTGGCAAACCCCCTATTAGAGCATGAGGAGACCCTTGGCCTTGACGAAATTTAGCACCCTTTTGGAATTTACCCACAAATCGGGACCTCTTGGCCTCATGCCCCCTTCTCTTCCTCAATTTTTCCTCCTCCATTTGCTCGGCATAGGACATCAACCGAGACAGGTCCATGTCACTAATTAGTATGGCCGACTGGCATTCTTTGCTTACCAAGTCGGAGAGCCCCATCACGAACTTATTCATCCAAGATCTAGGATCGGGCACAAAATGAGGAGAATACTTTGAAAGTTGATTAAACTTGAGGGAATACTCCCTCACACTCATAGCACCTTGTTTTAAGTTCATAAACTCTACCAACTTTTCTTCCCTAAGCTCAAGAGGGAAAAACCGATTAAGGAAGGACAATTTGAACTCCCGTCGAGGCACCTCATTAGCAACCCTCTTCTCACCTTTCCATTACTCATACCAAATTTGGGGCTACCCCTTTGAGTTGGTACGTCACCAACTCCGTCTTTTCATTCGACCCAACAATCATGATTTTCAAGATTTTGTATGCCTCATTAATAAACTCTTGTGGATCTTCACCCACCTTTGACCCATGGAAAATCAGAGGATTCATCATCGTGAAGTCTCTTACCCTAGCTCCTGGGGTAGTAGCATGAGGGGCTTGGGCCCCTTCTTGTACTTGGTTGGCCACCACTTGGGCAAGCATAGTAAGAGCATCCAGATCTCACCATTGGTATGTTACTCCTTGGGAGTTTTGGCCCATCTTCCTCTAGTGTTTGGCATGAACTAGCATAGCAAAGAACAATCATTATGGGGGGAAACTTACCATAATTCTATTGCACGACTTAGAACATGAAGGAGGGAAACATTTCCTAAAACATTTCATAGCCTCCTATTCATGGTCATGGCACGCATAAAAGCCATGAATAACACTCTAATCAACATGGTGTGTTGAACTCCAAGAATCTATCAACACAGTGCTCTGATACCAAGTTTGTCATGACCCAAGCCTGGGGCCTAGACATGACACGACGAAAGGGGGACCCGAAGCGACCCCAAGCAAGCCTCATTAAGCATCATTACACATCCTTGATCGCGGAAGCAATCAATCAAGCATCAAAGATAAATCAATGGGGCAACCGGGACTAAAGGAAAAGATTTCTCAATATCATAATCAGGAGACAATAGTTAAACTCATACCATAGATACAAAACATGTCCAACAACCACCTCTACTACATAGATAAGAGCGGGGGTCAAGACAAAGCAATCCGGCTCACCCTCATAGTCAAATAGAACATAAAAAAAGAGTGTCTCAATACATGTTAAGAGAGAATAAACTAGGTCACCGAAGTGGAGGACTCACCAACTAGCTTGAATAGCACCGAACTAGCCACGTGGAAGAAGATGATCAACTTGGGCACCAGTTCCTACATGTTGCCATCATATAGAGCATGCGTTAGTACGTTTGAATATACTAAGTGTGTAGAATACAATGCAACAATACGTAGGCATCATAATCAAAATGCATAATATTTAGTAATAGACATAATATAACAATACGACATGTATGTTCAATGCTTAAGTAATTCATGCTCATATAGGTTATCATATGTGAAGAAGACACTAAGCTAGCTATTCAAGGTATAAACTCATTGGTGTTTTTGTGGTATAAACCCCTCACATGGTTGATGGTAATCACACTGTACCAACATGGTGACGAAGTATAAACCCCTCGCATGGTTGATGAGTATAAACCCCCAACATCGTTACCGGGCTCTGATCTCCCCGAATTGGGTATGTTCTAATGTAACACTTTTTATAGAGTATATCATATACATAAGACTATTTTAGCATCATAACATCATTCATATCATACCTCATGCTTTGGACCTCTAATTCCTCAAGAAACCACATCCAGACATTTTATCAAACACTTTGAGGGTGTAAAGTGGTAGTATAAAACCTTGCAAACTAGAGATGAAATCATGCAAGAAAATCTATTGTATAACCATAAATCAACACCTTACAACACCCTCAAGACATATACATCAAAACCCATTCTCAAATCTTATAATAGATCCAAGATTTATTGCTTAAAACATAGCAAAACAGTCACAACATTACATACCTTTAACATATTGAGAAGTTAATTTCATAATAATCAAGACCCATTTGTATATCATTATTAAATCATTCAATTGGAGTAAATAGAGGCTTGTGTGTCATGGGTGAAAGGAACCCATGAAAGAAAATCACATACCTTAGCTATAGATGAACTTGGTGAAGATTGGAGATGGACAGTTAGAGCTGGAAGAAAAGCCTTGAAGGAGAACCTTAACTTAGGATGAGGGTTTGGGACTTGAGTTTTGGATGTTAAAATATGACTAAGTCTTTGAGTGATTATTGGGAAATGTTTAGGGTGATATAGGAGTGAAATTTGCAACTATAGGTAAAAACACATTTGGGAACACTTAGACCCAAGACTAAGAAGTCTTGGAATGAACTAAATGATAGTCCCCAAAATACACAGGGGCGTGCCGTGAGGGGGACGCGGAAACCCCTCTGGAAATCGTGTTCTTGAAATTTCGTAATTGCTAAAATATTTTCTCTTAAATCAGTGTTAGACCTTTTCCCCCTAATTTGGATCCCCTGAACAAGAATCCAAAGTCACACTTTCGAAATAACAAACTAATTTTGACATATATGAAAATTAAAATTCTGTGCATTTTGAGGTATGTTTTTGGGCAGTTTTTGTGGTCGTCACAAGGTGTGAACTTTCAACTTGGTTAATGGGTTTACCACCCCCCATCAAGGTGTTTGAGGTATTAACCCCTCACCTTGGTTAATGGGTTTACCACCTCCCATCAAGGTGTTTGAGGTATCAACCCCTCAACTTGATAATGGTCAATTTACAATATTAAAGATAACTTTCATGAAATCGACACACACACACACACACACACACATATATATATATATATATTCCTTTCATCATCATAAAGTTACTTAGTTCATACGTCATGCAATAGATCATCAATAGCTCATTATGTCAAAACCAAACATTTTATCAAATACTTGGCGGGTGTATTATACTAGTATTAAATAATGCAATTCAAGAGTGAAATCATGTAAGAAATTCTAATGTAAACCAATCCACCAATACTTGGTAAAACCCTCATGGTAAATACATTGAAAACCCCCATCAATTGTCTAAGAGATCATAGTTGTATAGCTTAAAACATGAATAATCATAAAAGGAAAATCATCCCATGGTATAGATTTAAAATGAGTAAACATGTGTTTTCAATCACACTTTCATGAAACCCAAATATAGTATATGATCATAATCACTAATGAATAATACCCATAAGCAACACAACTTGGGAACATGTATTTCATAGAAATGGAAGATTGGGCACCATGGGTGAAAGGACCCAACGGTTGAAATCCACATACCTTAGACCTTGAGTTTCTTGATATTGAGTTGGGAAAGAATGGAAGCTTGGAATGTGATCTTGAAATCCAACACTTGTTGTTGAGTCTCCTTGAATTTGTATTGGGGTCTTGGTGAAGGCTCTTGAGACAATTTGAGAGTCTATTCAAGTTGAAAGTAATGAGTTTTATCCTTTGGAATAGGGTTTAGGTCTTTTGGGAAGGTGAAGATAGCATTGGAAGTCTAAAAAGATCATCAGGGTAGATTAAATTCATGAAAATGCCATTAATGAACGAATGCAAAAATTGGCAAAATGATGCCCTATTGAAGGCCCCAAGGGTCGTGTGGCACTCCACGGGTTGTGCGGAGTTCTCATGAGATGAGACTTGGTCAAAAATTGGAAGTTGGAACATTTAGAAAAATTAACGTCAACGTCACTTTGATGGAAGCTTCCACGCCAAGGACCACGACTCCTGAGACCTTCCACGGCCTGTGTGGATGGCCATGGCACAACACTTGGCCAAAAACCCCTCCCATGCTTACTAAGCTTCACGTGCACATACCTCATGGCTAGCCACACAATCAGTGGCAAGCCACGCGGCCCATGCCACTGGCCGTGTCAGATGCCTTAGACCAAAAATTGTTTCTTGCATCTCAAGACAGCCCACAGACCCTGTCCAAAGCCCCACTACCTGTCAAGGTGCTCGTGTGGTTTCACTGCACCGGAGGGTCTCACAAAAAAGGTCTTAACACCTTCATTCGACCTCAGAATTAGGAAAGCTAACTCAAAGGTATTTCATTTGACATGTCATGGGTCATCTAGTTACAAGTGTGCTAATGCTCATTGAAAGTTGACCGTGCATAAACCAACACCCAAAACTCAACTCATAGGGAAGTCTTAAACTTATCTAAGTACTAGAAGTCTCCCAAAACAATAATACACTCCCAACCTAACAAAATAAGGCTTGAAAGATGGATACATAAGAGCATGGAATTACGGGGTGTGACACTTTCCATGGAAACTCTACTTAGATCATCGGCTACAACATTGGCTTTACCGGGATGGTAGTGCACACTCATGTCATAACCCTTAAGGAGTTCTACCACCTTCTTTGCCTTAAATTAAGATCCCTTTGTGTGAACACATATCAGAGACTTTTGTGGTCGATAAATACATCTACATGAACCCCATAAAAATATTGACGCCATATTTTCAAAGCAAATACCACGGCCGCTAACTTAACATCATGAGTGGCATAATTACACTCATGCACCTTTAATTGCCTACAAGCATATGCTATGACTTTGCCACTTTGCATCAACACACACCCCAGACCAACCCCTGAAGCATCACAATAAACCACAAACCCATCTAACCTTTCCGATAGATAAAATAGGGTAGATGTAAGCTTGTCTTTCAAAGTTTGAAAACTCTTTTCACACTCGTCAATCCAAAGAAACATTGCCTTCTTTCGAGTAAATTTTGTCAAAGGGGAAGCACTTGAGGAAAAACTATTCACAAACCTCCGGTAATACCCCGTTAAACCCAAAAAATTCCTAATATCTGTTGGAGTGAAGGGCCTAGGCCAATTTCTTATCACTTCCATTTTATTAGGTTGCACTTTAATTCCATCATCTGACACCACATGCCCTAGGAATATAACTTTCTTCAACCAATATTCACATTTATCAAATTTACAAAAAAACTTCTCATCCATCAATGTTTGCAACATGACTCTTAAGTACTTCACATACTCTTATTCACTTTGGGAGTAGATCAATATGTAATCTATGAGAACCGCCACGAACATGTCAAGGTAGGGTTTAAAGACCCTATTCATGAGATCCATAAGTATTGCGGTGGATTAGTTAAGCGAAATGACAACACTACGAATTCAAAATGCCCATATGTAGTCTGAAAGGCCGTCTTGGGACTATCACACTCCCTCACCCTCATTTGGTGGTATCCAGACCGAAGATGAATCTTTGAAAAATGACTAGCCCTTTGTAGTTGGTCAAATAGGTCATCTCTCCATGGCAAGGGATACTTGTTCTTTATAGTGACCTTATTGAGTTGTCGGTAGTCGATGCACATTCTAAGTGATCCATCTTTGTTTCTTACAAACTACACTGGTTCCCCCGAGGTGACTTACTAGGCCTCATAAAACCCTTCTCCAACAAATCCTTTAACTAGACCTTTAACTCTTTTAACTCCACCGGGGCCATACAATAAGAAGGAATGGAAATTGTTGAGTATCGGGGAGGTGATCTGTACAAAAATCTATCTCCATTATGGGAGGGGCACCAGGAAGTTCATCGGGAAAGACATTAAGAAAATCATTGACAACTGAAACTGACTTGATAGGAGGGACTTTAGACTCAATATCCCAAACATTTATAGGATGGTAAATGCAACCCTTAGAAGTCAATTTCTGGGCTTTAAGAGAAGAAATAAACCTACCCTTGACCGTCGAATTATGACCTTCCCACTCAAAGATGGACTCATAAGGAAATTGGAACTTAATCTTACGAGTTCCACAATCAATGGAAGCATAATATGCATGTAACCAATCCATCCCAAGAATAACATCAAAATCCACCATGCAAGTTCAACAAAATGACAATGCAACACTTTATGAAATATAGACACGGGAAAACCCCCATAGACTCTTCTAGCAATAATAGACGCACCAAAGGGGTAGATACCTTAAAGGGTTCACACAACAATTTGGGATACACATGAAGCTTGTTAACAACAAGAGGAGTAATGAAAGAGAGAGTAGCACCTAGATCTAATACAACATACACATCATAATCATAAACCTTTAACATACTGGTTACAACATCAGGCACCTCCTCCACTCCTTGCCTCCCTTGAATGGAATAGAACTGATTGTGACATGGAGCACCCCCTTGTTGGCCTCCTTATTCCCTTTGATCAACATGCGCACCTTGTCCTTGGGGACAACCATCTTTTCCCTTATTTTGAGCGTAGTGACAATCAACAAGCTTGTCGCCTACTTTTCCACATCCATAGAAGGCATTACAGTCCCTCAAGCATTTTCCACTATGATTTCTCCCACATTTTGAGCACCTTGGAAAAGTCATACCACTATTGCCACCTTGAGCTCTAGGGTTAGATACCCTATCATTAGCAAATCTTTTGTTTTGAGAATTGGAGGATCCTTGGCCTTGGAATTTGTGACCATGTTAGAAATGACCACCCTTAGCACCTTAAAAACCACCATCATACCAAGCCCTCTTGGACTCCCCGATCCTTCTCTTCCTAAGCTTCTCCCTTTTAAGTTGCTCAGCAAAAGTCATTAGTCGACAAAAATCCATATCACCCATCAGCATAGCAGTGTGACATTCTTTATTCACCAAGTCAGATGCCCCCAACACAAACTTGTTCTTCCTTGTCCTAGAGTTGGCAACCAAGTGAGGAGCATATTTAGAGAGCTTGTTGAACTTGAGGGAATACTCCTCAAGCTCATAAAGCCTTGCTTGAAATTCAGGAAGTCCATCATCTTTGCCTCTCTTAATTTAATAGGGAATCGGTTGAGGAAGGAGACTTTAAATTCCTCCCATGGGATGGGGTTATCATTATCCCTCTCAAGTTTCCATTGAGTGAACCAAACTTGTTCAAGCACCTTGAGTTGATAGGCCACAAGTTTTTTCTTATCCTCCGAACTCACCGCTATAATAGCAAGCACCTTGTATACCTCATTAAATGAATTATTGGGGATCCTCTTTCATTTTGGAGCCACGAAACTCTGGAGGGTTCATCCTTATGAAATCTCTGACTCTTAAAGCAGGGGTGGGAGCATGAGGAGCTTGGACTCCTTAGTTCAATTGATTGGTCAAGGCTTTTGCCAATATGGAAATGACATTTCAGTATTAAGCATGTGTAATGCCTTTTTCTTGGGGATCTTGAGGAGCCCAGTAGGCCGGACCCTCCTTGGGTGTGGGAGCTCTTTTAGCCATTCCCCTTGGTTGTGGCATGATCTATAATAGCAAAAGACACCCTCAAGTAATATACATCAAAACTCCTTCTCAAATCTTACAATAGATCCAAGATTTATAGCTCAAAACATAGAAAAACAGTCACAAATTGATATAGCTTTAACATACTTCATAGACATGTTTATACTAGTAAAGCCATTTGTATAATCAACTCTAAATCATGCAAATTGAGTAAAAAGGAGGATAGGACACGATGGATGAAAGAACCCAATGGGGAAACTCACATACCATAGCTTTGGAGAAACGCTTGATGAAGATTGAAAATGGAGACTTGAAGCTTAAGGAAATCCTTAGTTCCGGAAGAGGTTTTGAGACTTGAATTTAGGAGTGAAAAATATGGCTAATTGTTTGAGTGAGTATTGGGGAATGTTTAGGATGATATGAGTGTGAAATATGGCTAAGTATAGGTATACACATTTCGGAACACTTAGGTTAAAGACTTAAAAGTCTTGTACCAAGACCCAAAAAAAAGTCCAAATGTAATACCCCTATGCATCGCAGAAGCGGCGCGCTTTGCTCTCTGGAATTGACATTTAGGAATTTTGACTCTTTATACGGTTGCTCTAAAATCGAGGTTAGATGCTTTTCCCCCATTAACGCTTTTCCCCCTTTATTTTGACACCATGAATAAGAATATGAAGTTGGATTTTTAAAATAATGAACGAATTTTTAGATATATGAAAATTACGATTTCGGACACTTTTGAGGTACATTTTTGGGAGCTTTTTAGGGTCGTTTCAATATCTCTCACTACAGAACATTCATCCCCGAATGTAAAAGAAATGTACATGACAAGAGTAATCCTAAACAAATCAGGCATAACAAGAATGCAACATGACATTTAAAACACCATTTTGAAAATCTCAATATAAGTGTAAAATCATCATAAATTTGCCAACACAAACATGAATGTATATGAATGACATAGGGGATGAAACATAAGACTTGAAATCACACAGGGGACATAGAATTAGTACCTTAGGCTTGAGGGGAGTGGAAAAGATAAGGATACTGCTTATGCATGTCTGCTTCGTCCTCCCTTGTAGCACTTTTGACTTGTTGGTTCCTCCAAAGGACCTTAACGGATGTCACCTCTTTGTTCCTCAATATCTTCACTTGCCTATCAGAAATTTGAACCGGAACCTCCTCATAAGTCAAGTTACCCTCAACAATCCTCACAACATCAAGAGGCACAATAGCATTAGGATCACCCACACATTTCCTCAACATTGAGACATGAAATACCAGATGAACCGATTCGATCTCACTAGGTAACTTCCACTCATAAGCTACCTTGCCAACCCTATTTATCACCTCATAAGGGCCAACATATCTTGGACTCAACTGCCCCTTTTGACAAAAACAAACCATACTTTTCATTTGGGAAACTTTCAAATAGACCCAATCACCCACTTTGAATTCAAGCTCTCTTCTCCTCACATCGGCATAGGATATTTGATGACTTCGGGCTATTTTCAACCTGTTCCTAATTATCCTAACCTTATCAAGAGCCTCCATAACAAGATACGGCCCAATTAAAGCCACCTCTCCACCCTCAAACCACCCAACCGGTGATCTACACCGCCTACCATAGAGAGCCTCAAAAGGAGTCATACGAGTGCTAGAATGATAGTTATTATTATATGCAAACTCAAACAAAGAAATATGGTCATCTCAACTACCCCTCAACTCTAATACACATTCCCTAAACATATTCTCAAGGGTTTGAATTGTCCTTTTAGCCCAATTAAAGCCACCTCTCCAACCTCAAACCACCCAACCGGTGATCTACACCGCCTACCATAGAGAGCCTCAAAAGGAGTCATACGAGTGCTAGAATGATAGTTATTATTATATGCAAACTCAAACAAAGAAATATGGTCATCTCAACTACCCCTCAACTCTAATACACATTTCCTAAGCATATTCTTAAGGGTTTGAATTGTCCTTTTAGCTTGGCCATCCGTTTGAGGGTTGAAGGTCATACTAAGTTTAACCCTTGTACCAAAACCTTTTGGAAAGACTACCAAAAATAAGAAGTAAATTGAGCACCATAATCCGATATGGTGGATGAGGGGACCCCATGCAACCTCACTAACTCATAGATGTACAACCTGGCATACTCTTCATCCCCATATGTAGTCTTTACTAGTAGAAGGTGAGCCGATTTCATCATCCTATCAACCACCACCTATATGGAATCAAAACACTTTCTAGTCTTGGGCAACCCAACCACAAAATCCATATTAATCACCTCCCACTTCCAAGTAGGAATCTCTATGACTTGGGTTAGGCCACCCGGAATTTGATGTTCGATTTTGTCTTGTTGACAACTATGACAACCGGAAACGAATTTTGCAATGTGCCTCTTCATGCCTCCCTACCAATACACATTCCTCAAACCTTTACACATTTTGTTGGAACCAAGCTAGATAGAATAAGAAGAATTATGGGCCTTATCAAGGATTTTCTCCCTCAAACCATCAATACAAGACACACACAACCTACCTTGGTACCTAAGGGCACCATCTCCCCCTTGGAAAAAACCTCTACTTTTCCCCCTTTCACCAAATCCTTCAAATCAAGCAAGGAGGAGTCATGATCTTGTTTTGCTATCACCTTATCAACCAATGAAGATTTAGACCCATCAACAACAACACCGTCATCACCAACCTAACCCCCAATCTAGCCAATTGATGCACCTCACTAGCCATTTCCTTATCACCACCATCAACATAAGCTAGGCTATCCATGGACACCCTATGCAAAGCATCTGCACACTCCTATCATAATCCTTAAGAAGTTCTAACCACCTTCTTTGCCTCAAGTGGAGATCATTTTGAGTGAACACATTTTGGATGCTCTTATGAATGGTAAATACATCTACATGCACCCCATACAAATAATGACGCCAAATCTATAAATCAAATACCACGGCGGCTAATGCAAGATCATGAATAGGGTAGTTCTTTTCAATGCACTTTGAGTTTCCTAGAAGCATAGGTTATCACCTTACCATTTTGTATTAGCACACAACCCAAACCAACTCTAGAAGCATCACAATACACAACAAATCCCTCAATCCCATACTGTAGTGACAATATAGGAGCGGACAAAAGCTTATCTTTCAATGATTGGAAGCTCCTCTCACACTCATCGGTCCACACAAACTTAACCTCCTTTTGGAGTCAATTTGTCATAGGGGAAGTAATGGAGGAGAACCCCATCACAAACCTTCTATAATAACCCACTAGGCCCAAGAAGCTCCTAATGTCCGATGGGGTCAATGGTCTAGGCCAATTTCTAATTACATCGGTCTTCTTAGGATACACTTTAATACCATCCCTCGACACCACATGACTCAAGAATGCAACCTCATTGAAGCAAAATTTACACTTTTCATACTTGGCATACAATTTCTCCTCCCTCAATCTTTGCAACACAACCTTCAAATGACCCATATGCTTCTCCCTACTATGTGAATAGATCAAAATATCATCAATGAAGACCACAACAAAGGAATCAAAGTAGGGTTTGAAGACCCTATTTATTAGGTCCATGAAGATGGCCAGTGCATTGGTCAACCCAAAAGTCATCACTACATATTCATAATGCCCATGTCTAGTTCGGAAAGCCATCTTGGAAATATCACACTCCCTCACTCCCACTTGATGATACCCGGACTGAAGATCATTCTTAGAGAAAATACTATCCCCAAGCAATTGGTCGAACAAATCATCAATTCTTGGAAGAGGATATCTATTCTTTATAGTGACCCTATTGACTTGTCGGTAGTCAATGCAAATTGTAAGTGACCCATCCTTATTCTTTGCAAACAACACTAGTGCACCCCAAGGTGATTGGCTAGGCCTAATAAATTCCTTCTCCAATAAATCTTTCAATTGTTCCTACAACTCCGCCGAGGCCATACGGTAAGGGGGAATGGAGATAAGTTGAGTATCGGGAAGGAGATCTATGCCAAAATCTATCTCCCTTTTGGGAGGGTCACTGGGAAGGTCATTTGTGAAGACATCAACAAACTCATTTAGAAACAGAACCGACTCCATAGAAGGGACTTTGGACTCCATATCTATAATCCTCATAAGATGATACAAGCACCCCTTAGAGATCAACTTACGAGCTTTAATGCAAGGGATGAACATACCCTTGACCACCACATCATGACTCTCCCAGTTAAGGATGGGTTCATTTGGGAATTGAAACATGACCCTACGAGTTCTACAATTAATAGAGGCAGAGTATGCATGCAACCAATCCATCCCAAGAATGACATCAAAATAAACCATATCCAACTCAACAAGATCACAAGGAAATATTTTTTGTAAGATGTAAACCAGACAATTTCTATACACCTTCCTAGCAATTATAGATGCAGCAATAAGAGCAGACACCTCATAAGACTCATGCAACAACTTGGATTCAACATGGAACTGTTTAGCAACAAAAGGGGTAACAACAGAGAGAGTGGCACCCAGATCAACCATATCATATACATCAAATTCAAAGATTTTCAATAGACCGGTAAAAATGTCAGGAACCTCACCAACCCTTTGTGTCCCATCTAGAGCATGAAATCGATTGTGCCTTAGGGCACCACCTTGATGACCACCCCTACCAATGGAACTGCATTTGCACCCCGACCTTTGCTACGATTTCTTGGACAATCCATCGTTTTGTGATCAAGCTCCCCACATTCAAAGCATGCATTAGAACCTTTTTAAACATGAGCCCCTATGACCCCCTTTGTAACTTACCCTCAAAACAGGCCCTCTTGGGCTCATGACTCCTTTTCTTCCTCAATTTCTCCTCCTCCATTTACTAGGCATAGGTCATCAATCGAGACAAGTCCATGTCACTAATTAGCGTGGTGGACCGAAATTCTTCACTCACTAAGTCGGAGACCCCCATCACGAACTTATTCATCCAATATCTAGGATCGGCCACCAAATGAGGAGAATACTTTGAAAGTTGATTAAACTTGAGGGCATACTCCCTTAGAGTCATGGAACGTTGCTTCAAATTCATAAACTCCACCAACTTAGCTGCCCTAAGATCAAGAGGGAAGAACCGTGTAAGGAATGCCAATTTGAACTCCTCCCAAAGCACCACATTACCATTTACCTTTTCCCCCTTTCATTGATCATACCATATTTGGGCTACCCCTTTGAATTGGTATGCTGCCAACTCTACCTTTTCATTTGGCCCAAAACCTATAATATTCAAAATTTTGCAGACCTCATCAATGAACTTTTGTCGATCTTCGTCCACCTTTCACCCATAGAGCACTGGAGGATTCATCCTCATGAAGTCCCTTACTCTAGCTCCCAAGGTAGTAACATGAGGGGCTTGGGCCCCTTGATTGACTTGGTTGCCTACAACTTGGGAAACCATAGTGAGAGCATCCCGGAGCTCACCATTGGTAGGTTTGTCCTCAGGAGTTCGGGCTCATCTTCCTCTTGTGTTTGGCATGATCTCACATAGAAAAGAATAATCTTTAAGGGATAAACTTACTGCTACTCTATAGCACGACATAGTACATGAAGAAGGGAAAACTTTCTTAAAAAGTCTCACAGGCTCCTATTCATAGTTGTGACGCGCTTCACAACCATGAATAAGACTCTAATGAACGTGTTGTGTTGGACTCTAAGGATCTATCAACCTAGTGCTCTGACACAAAGTTTGTCACGACCCGAGCCTAGAGCCTAGACATGACATGGCGAATGGGGAACCCAAAAGAACCCCAAACAAGCCTCTTAACTTATCATAACACATCATTGGTCGCGGAAGCATATAAAAGAAATAAAGAGTAGGAACAGGGGAAAGGAAGCTAAGGGGAAAGCTTGCATAATATCATAATCAAGAGACAAAGAGTCAAAGCTCATACCATAGATACATAGAATGTCCAACAAAACACCTCTACTACATGGATAAGAGCGAAGGCCAAGACAAAGCAACGGGGCTCACCCTTATAGTAGAAATAGAACATAAAGAAGAGTGCCTTAATACATAATAAGAGAAACAAAGATAAACATCCCTGGAATGGAGGACTCACCAACTAGCTTGAATAGTACCGAACTAGCCATGTGGAGGAGGAGGATGATCAACTTGGGCTCCGATTCCTACATGGTGATATCATGTAGGCAAGAGTATGCGTTAGTACATTTGAATATACTAAGTATGTAGGATGCAATGCAACAAGAGATAGGCATCATAATCAAAATCCATAACAATAGGCAATATGCATAATATAACAATATGATATGTGTGATCAATACTTAAGTAAAACATGCTTATAGGATATCATATATGTAGAAGAGACCAAGCTAGACTTCCAACGTAAATCCCTTGGTAGGTTGATGATGATCTCACCCATCACCTTGGTGTGTGAGGTACAAACCCCTAAACTAGGTTGGTGGCAATTTCACCTACCACCCTGGTGTTTGAGGTACAAACAAGTCTACTAGGTTAGTGTCAATCTCACCTACCGCCTTGGTGTATGAGATACTGACCCCACAACTAAGTTACCCGGGCTCTTAGTCTCCCCGGATCGGGCATTGTCTAATACAACACATTATATAGAATATATCATATGCACAAGATCTTTTCATCATCATATAGTCATATATACCATATCTCATCCATTGGACCTTCAATTCCTCATAAAACCATAACAGGACATTTTATCAAACACTTGGTGGCTAGTGTAGAATCATGCAATTCAAGAGTCAAATCATGCAAGTAAATCCTATGTAAAACTATCAATCAATACCTTGCAACACCCTCAAGCAATATACATCAAAACCCCTTCTCAAAGCTTACAATAGATCCAAGATTTAATGCTCAAAACATAGCTAAACAGAAGCAAATTGATATAGCTTTAATATAGTTCATAGACATGTTCATACTAGTAAACCCATTTGTAAAATCAACTCTAGATCATATAAATTGAGTAAAAAGGAGGTTAGGGCACGATGGGTGAAAAAAACCTAATGGTTGAAACCTATATACCTTAGCTTTGGAGAAACTCATGATGAAGATTGAAAATGGAGACCTGAAGCTTGAAGGAAATCCTTAGTTCTGGAAGAGGTTTTGAGACATGAATTTAGGAGTGAAAAATATGGCTAAGTGTTTGAGTATTGGGTAATGTTAAGGATGATATGAGGGTGAAATATGGCTAAGTATAGATAAATACACGTTTCGAAACACTTTGGTCGAAGACATAAAAGTCTTGGACCAAGACCCAATAAAACAATACAAAATAATACCCCTGCGCGTCGCGGAAGCGACGCACTTTGCTCTTTAGAAATTGACATTTGGAAATATTGAATATTGATATGGTTGCTCTAAAATCGCGTTTAGACCCTTCTCCCCTAATTTTGACCCCCTAAACAATAATATAAAGTCAAATTTTTGAAATAATGAATGGATTTTTAGATATATGAAAATTACAATTCTAGCCACTTCTGAAGTACATTTTCGGGCACTTTTTGGGATCATTTCAGGTTTATAGCATCAAAAAGTACATGAATTTAATATCATAAAATCCATAACAATGTCAAAGCCCAACAATGTTTTAGCATAATAAAATCCTTACTTCAACAACAACAACATACCCAGTATATTCCCACATTGAAGAACCCAAATAGAATCATATGTATAATGCATAATATTATCATCATAAGTAAGAGTTCCTAAATTCCCTTACAATAATCCATAAATCTCATCTATTTTGAGAAGAATATTGGTTGGACTTATGGGAAGGAAGGTTCCCACAATCAAACCCACATACATCGGTGTGATTATGACGGAAAAATCCTGGTTGGAGATGGAAGATTCGAAACCCTATCTTGCACCCTTTTCTTGAAAGCTTTGAGGAGCTTGAGAGAGTTTTGAGACAATTTGTTTTTAGAATGCGGAGGAACTAGGTGAATTGAGCTTGTATATGCTGATAGGGGACATTGATGGGGTTAAACAACATATCTTGGACTTAGAAAAAGAGGAAGGTCAAATTTACCCCTATTAAAATCCTAGTCGGACACCTTTACGAGACCCATGTTTACAGGTTGCAAAGCATTCTACAAGCCATAGATGGGGTTTCATCTGATGGTCCTTTTCCAAACATCAGAGACCCTTTTCCTCTGTTTCTCCTTCTACGAGATCGTCTACAACTCGTATAGGAATTTAGGGGTCATTTGATAAGTCATAGATTGAACTTCAAAAAGATTGCAAATTTCATCAAGTCTACTAGGTTCTACTAACCCACTTTACAAGTTGTACTTGATATTACAAGTTGCAAATCCCCTTCGTAAACAATAACAGTTCGAATTTCCAAAGCTTAATCCTTGCATGTCTCTACCCAATGAGTGGGGTCTTACAGAAACCATAAAGGTCATCTACGACCCATAGAGTAATCGATGGCCTGTTGATGAGGTATCGTAGGTCACCCAACAAACATGGTGAAATTTTTCAAAGTCTGAGGCACATGCACGAGACAACATATGGCCTGAATATTAATCCACGGCCCGTAGATTAGGTTTCGTAGTTTATTGGTTCAAACATCAACTTTTCAATATACTAAATTACGAATTACAAGATGACCCATGGAAGGGTTTCATAGGTCCCATGCCAAATTGTAGTAACTCAAACTTTTGGACACCCCTATGAAAGGTCAACTACAGCCTGTAAAAAGAACCACGGCCTTTAGATGGGGTCTCGTGGTTCCTGTTGCCATTTTCTAAAAAGGCTATTTTTGTCTATTCCTATCCCCTTTAATTAAAACCCACAACTTTTTGGACTTCTTTTAGACCCCTTATCATTGCCCTAAGGGTATTACTCTTAATAAACACTTAGAAGTACTAGAAAGCATCAAGTGGAAAGCTAGGGTTCCAAGCATGTGAATGGAGGTTCTCTAAGAGTTGGCTATTTTTTGAAATTTCCTTGTATGTAAGGCTAAATTAAAACTTGGGGTTTGTTTCCCCATGTTCCCCTATTGATGATGATAGAAAATTTCGAATTTGTTAAGTCCCCATGCAGGATTCCTTGAATGTTTTCTTTCAAATTATACACACTCTATATAATTTCATATGTTAATGATCATCATAAACCTGATTTTACAGATTAAATGCTTTTCCTGAGTTGTTTTAAAAACCCTATATATATTACTTCATAAAAGATTACATGAATGAACCTAGAGATTGAGTCTACAGCCTTGATTTAAGAATATTGAATGTGATTGTGATGGAGCATGATAATAGGTTGATAGAATATGATGGTCTCGTGAGTCTTCAAATTTGAACTCTAAGATTTTCCTAAACTGAGAGTCCTGCTATGTGATTGTCTATTTTCTCTTGAATGATTTAATTGATAAAATTGATGAGCTGAAAGAGTCTACTAACAGACTCACTCATTCATTGATTAGTATTGATCGATGTTCTATGAGCATTGAGTCTTAAAAGGAGTATCAAACAGTGAATTAGGTAAGAGTAAGTCCAACTCAAACTCAATAACTACGTCTCTAAATGTAGTAAAGGATTGAAACTGTATGTCAAAGGTTTCCTTTTTGATAGGTCCCTGAAAGAATAGAGGACTCATTTGGTTCGATCTAATCCACTATAGATCGATTCGATTGTTACTCTCGCAAGTACTGAGTGATTGTGGCAACATCAATGAGATTATTGTACGATCACTAGCTCATAGGTGATTATTGTCAAATAAGAGAAATTCCCAAATTGGTTCTGTACAGATAGTGCTATGATTTGATAGGATTGATTTGGATTGTACTGATTAGTCATTGTCTACTCTTTATTCTTACTTTAGATAGATATTTGACATCTTGATTGAGTTTCTTATCTCTTGATTTGAGTTATTTGAGTTGATAGTAATCTACCTTGATGCATGTTTCATTCAGCCATTTTTTACATGCTCCTACATTCCATGTACTAACGTCCATTTGGACTGCATAATTTTATGATGCAGAGACAGGTACTAGAAAAATCATCAACAGATGTTTCGTTGAGGATATTCCCCACTATTGAACAGCAAATAGAGGCTTCATAGACTTGAGTCGATTTGCTTGATTGGTTATTGTTTTGAGCTAGTTCCTTTCACACTATTCTTATTGATTTGCTTTGATCATTTATATATTGAGATCATCCATCTTTTATATCTCATATCTTCTACTGATGTCTTATTTATTAATTGAATAAATGTGATGAGGCCAAGTGGTTCGCTTGGAGACTAGCAATAGTCTTCGAGTGTCAGCAATGTCTAGGTACCCTTCTGGGACATAACAAAGCTACTTACTTGGTAGAACAAGAAATAGTTTTGCAACATCTTTTAATGGCTAACCTGCATCAACTATTACTATTTTGGATGGAAGATCCAAATAGTACAATGCCAATTCAGTCGTCATTATCTGCAGTTTGTTGCTGCAGTATCTCATGCATGACTCAACTATCAGCATATCAAGCAGACCAATAGGTCTTATAGTTGATAAAGTATTTCAATAAATAAACTTTAAGAGGTCCATAAGGCCAGCTTCTTTTGCTCAATAAAGTTGAAAAAGGCTAGAGTTAATTTTTTGTCAACTAACAAAAGAAAATATATGTAGATGACTTTTCCTTAAAATTAAAACAAAGTCAAACAAAGAGATGGGAAGGAGATTTTTAAGATATATGTATGGAGAATACTACTAAGTTTGCAAACATTTTACATCATAATCGTTGCCAAATTACATTGTTTTAATCGTACCTTGAGGAGGAGTGTGAATTGTCATTGCCATAATCTTATCTAATTCAGTGATCCATTAAAACTTAATTTCTGAATATGACTACGAGAGGCATAGAATCCGATATGAAATGAGCTATAAATAACTTCTTTAATGTGTTCATTGTAACAAGTAATATGAAATCAAAAGTTCACAATGAAGCCTACAGGACTGTAAGATTTTCAAAAAACATAGATGTTCAAGAGTGGTACATGTAAGGAACCATAAAAGCTAGAGATAGAACAATATGTTTTCACATTTAGGTATGGGTGGCATGGTACAGTACTATATTGACAAGCAATGAAGATCTTAAATCCTAGAAAGCATAAAATGAGTCATGATTACAATTTCAGTTCCAGCTTCAGTTCGAGTTCAATTTATATTTATTTTACAATAATACTAAAAATATTATTGTAATGATGTTCATATTTATTTTATAATATCGTATAATACATCATTGAACATACACATGGAATTCACGTGCTGAAAAACTAGAATTTAA
The DNA here is from genome assembly GCA_026153255.1 of Solanum medicagineum. Lineage (NCBI taxonomy): Eukaryota > Viridiplantae > Streptophyta > Magnoliopsida > Solanales > Solanaceae > Solanum > Solanum medicagineum. The sequence goes on from JAPFFP010000089.1 coordinate 3,831,436, forward strand.
GACCTTTTGTATGGTGTGGTTATAAAGACTAGAAAGAAATGAACACTAAAATTAACATAGAGCTGTCAAAATTTCAATGTCTAAATAATTATAAATTGAGTACTACATGATAGGTGTACACGTGCAATGCACGTGTCTAAAGACTGATATATAATAAATGATGTCCATTTTAGTTCTATATCTTAAACGTAATAAATTTGTCAAAAAAAAAAAAACAATAATTTTTTAAAATAATTTAGAGATTCGGCTAACAATATATGTCATGCATTGTCTTCTTCTTTGGTAGCTTCAAAGTGGACAATAATTTTCTCCATTTGACTAAACTATGAAAAACTTTTCTTGTAGCCAGCAAAGCAAAGAGCACGATTTTTGATAATAATCAGAGTGTTTATTGCATGAAGAATTTTTTATTCTTTTTTTTGGTTCAAAATTATATTTATGTATTGTAGTCTATAGAGGGTGGATGCATATTTTATACTTGATGTGCACAATTTCTTGAGCTGTAATTAGTGTTATTTCTCCCTTTTTTTTTACTTTCAATTTTGTACATTGAAGCAAATTTGTTACAATTTAGTGATTTTTTTGTTTTGAAATATAGAGCTTTAGTGTATTTGATATAAACAAAATATTTTTCACTTTTTCTTAAAATTTTTGATAAAATATTTTTTTATAAAAATAAATTCTTTAAAAATTAGAAAAATACCTTCACTATTAAAAAACAAGTTCTACAATACATTTATTCTTCTCAAATTTGAATTCACATTTTTTTCCAGCAAAAGGTCTAAAAATTAAAGCTTCAATCCTTACAGTCAACTTGTCTTTCAAATTTGAGTTTATGTTCCCCCCTCTTCTACATACAAGACAAACATTTTTCATGAATATTCACAAGTGATCACAAGATAAACACATGTATTTTGTAATACAAAACAATTTTCTTCGAAAATTCTATAAAAACCATGCCCATGGCAACGTTTCTTCATTTCCCTTTACTATTCATTTTAGAGACCATTTTCTGTCTTTTACAAGTGGAAACAACAAATGGTCATCTGATTGCTACCTTCTTCTTTGACAATTCATGGAAACCTATACTTAATTATTTCACTTATAATTATTTACTTACATTTTTATTTAGTAACATTAATATTATTTGAAAAGTACTGCACTATATGATTTGACATTCACATACAATGCTCGTACAATGTATGTGCATCAACACTAGTATGAATATATGTATGCGAAGTCGAACGAATTATGGTTATCAATTTATTAACAAGAACAAATTCACTGTCAAAGATCAAACTATGAAACTTTTTCAAAAGTCTGATTATACAAATTTACAATAGTGCAAATATGAAAACAAGAAAAAAAGTATTACAACCCATAAAACTCTAGGTTCTAAACCCTTTATTCCCTGATGGTAAGCTCGGCACTACGACGGAGACTTCCATGGATGAGATATAAACTATCTCCATCCAAAAAAAAGGGTCCAAGCAACAACACACGGGTTCCTGTAGATGACAACCACACCACTAGTCAAGGTGAAGTTTCCCTTATGCTTATTGGCATAGTCATTGCTTCGACTCATACGAACTAAAAATGCATGATCCACTGCAAGTGGCTCTGACTCCTGCTAGTTCATTGCAAAAAACAACCCCAAGAAATGTAATGTTGTCATGTCCGGGAGGGTACCTTTTGTGTGGCCGGCACTCAGAGACTATTGCTAGCCCCCAATTGAACCACTCGGCTTCATCACATTCATTCAAGTGGAAGACATAAATGATTAAGAAATACTAAATGAAAAGCAATGATAAAGCAATAATCAAAGGCAAAAGGCCAAACAATCCATCCATCAACACAGTAAGACTAGTGCGAAAGAAAATAGTCTAAAATATAATCAAGTCATAACTCAACAGTCTACTCTATGAAGCCTGTAATACATCTGACCAAATAGTGCCAATAAAGACCCATGGCTACCTCTAAATAGAATAAAATAAGTCTAACTCAATGCTAGAAAAGAAATACCATATCCTCCAGAAGCAGGGGAGGATTCACTGATCAGCTGAATACAAGTAGGACCTCAACGAGCCGCTTGTTGATGATCGCCAGTACATTTCTTTGCATCTGAAAAGATGCAAGCCTAAATGGACGTCAACACATGGAATGTAGGATATGTAAAATTTCAGAAAGAAACATATAAAGGAAGAGTAACATAACCTCAAATAGATCAACTCAAGAAGTAGGAGACTCAATCAGTAAGTCAAGAGTCTAACATAAGAATGTAGTTTAGGCAATAACTATTCATATACCATCTAATCCAATTTACCCACAGTACTATCAAGGCCTATTTATGAGTTTCTCTAATACATAACTATTATCTATGAGCCGGTGATGATACAACAAAGTAATTTCATTGCCATATCTATCTCATACATTGAAAAGGTAAGGGACATCCTATCAGTAGATCCAAAATCAGTAACATCAAGTTCTCCTTTTGGAAAAATAGAAAACATCCAATTTAATGGTTTAATCATCTCCTACGTCGGCTACGTATTTATTGAGTTTGAGTTGGGCTTACTCTTACTCAATTCGGTGCTCAATACTCCTCTCAGGACTCAAAATACTCATAAGAGATCAACATTATGGTTAAATCACTCATCTAGTCTGATTGGACATTTGTCAACTCAATTCATCGCATCAACTATCAACTCTTCGGTTACATTCTTTTACAGTTTAACTTTTAACTCATAAAGACTCTTTCATGCATCATTCTAACTCACAACATTCAGATAAAAAAAGTACAGTTAAAGCATTTATGGATTTCATAGACTCTTAAGGCTCAAATTATACTCATACATACCCATCTATTTTAAATATATAAAAACAACAAGAGTTCATTCTGGGTTAATATAGAAAGGCAAATCATCTATTTCAAGTTTTTAATTGATAAAAATTGTAGTTCATGCAAAATTATATAGAAAGACAATAGAATTTAAGAAAAACCTTCGAGTAGTATTCTAGCAGACTCAATTCACTCACAACTCATTAATTCCGAGTTATGGTGCACATGGAAGAATACAATTTATAGTTTGGTTAGTTTTACATACTTGGAAGTTTTTAATATTGAAACAATTTCGGGGAATTCACAAGATTATCCTCAAACCTTAGCCTTTTTCTCCCTTGAAACCTTGCTCTAAGTTGGAGAAGGTGTTTTGGCATAAAAAGGTTGAACTGATATGTTTAAGGATTTATTTAGGTGTAAAAATGTCGGGTTTAGGTATGAAAGAGTAAGAAAATACAAAAATAACCTTTCTTAAAAAGCTGTAAAAGTCATCCGGGGCCCACGTATGGCCCGTAGGAACCAATCCATAATTGTTTTCGACAAATTTTTGAGGTATCTGAATCGATTCCACGATCCCAATCTACTGGCCATAGAATTATGTACGACCCCTAGATGGGTCCATCAAAATTTGGAACCAAAAGATGGATTTTCTGAAGTTTTTCTACGAGTTAACAATACGAGACGTAACTCAAACCACGACTCCTATGTGGTTTCGTAGTTCAACTTTGCTGTAGCAATCTTTAGTAAAACAACCATAACTTTTGACTCAAAACTCCAAATGAGGTAAAATCTATTGCATTAAAAAGCTAATTCAAAGACCATTAATTTAGTAGGTTATGAGACATATGATTATTTGTGTGGTAAGAAATATTATTATTTAGAGTTAACTCTTTTATAATCTAACATTAGAAACTCAATTTGTAGAAAGGTTTTGAATTCGGCTAAGCACTAAAGGTCCCTTATTACCCTAATCCACTTCCAATGTGTATGAATGAGACTTAAAACTTAGGTTCATGTAGGAATAGAGATATGGGGTGTCATAATATCTCCTCCTTGGAATTATATTTCCTCAAATGATGAGCAACTAGAAGACCTCAGAAAGGAACACCATCAGGAACTCAAATACTCGATGCTCGAATACTCATACATTGGAAATCAACTTCATCTTATGATTAGAAATTAATATAATATTTCTAACATCATCATCAGGCACAAATATAATAAAATACATGCATACTCAAACATAGACTCAAGAGGAGCATCAACTCAGATAAGAACTTAACTCAACATTGGAAAAGTAACTCGGAGAATAGAAGTGAATCATTACCATCAATTTCATCATTAGGTGGCACAAATAGGTGTGGGTATCGAGATTTCATATCCTCTTTAGCTTCCTATGTTGCCTCTTCAATGGATTGACTTCTACACAACACCTTTACAAATGCAACCTCTTTAGTTCTCAACTTGCGAACTCGATGATCAATGATTTGAACTGGAATCTCTTCATAACTGAAACTATCCTTCACTCCAATGCTTTCAATAGGAAAAATCAAGGACGGATCTCCCAAACACTTCTTAAGTATAGAAATGTGAATGACTGGATGGATGGCTGCCAGCTCTTGTGGTAACTCCAACTTATAAGCTACGTTTCTCAATCTTTTCACAATTTGGTATGGAACAATGTATCAAGGACTCAACTTTCCCTTCTTACTAAATCTCATTACACCCTTCATGGGTGATACTTTCAAGTATACCCAATTGTTCACTTTGAACTCTAGGTCCCTTCTTCTAACATCAATGTAGGACTTCTGCCGACTCTGTGTAATTCTCAATCTCTCTTAGATAAATTTTACCTTTTCCATAGCCTTGTGTACCAATTTTGGCCTAATAAACCCTGATTCACCTACCTCGAACCATCCAATCAGTAATATGTATCTTCTATCATAGAGGGCCTCATAAGGAGCCATTTGGATGCTCAAATGAAAGTTATTATTGTAGGCAAGCTCAATTAGAGGCAAGTTGTCATCCCATTTGCCTTTGAAGTCAATAACACATGCTCTCAACATTTCCTTTAAGGTTTGTATCCTGTGCTCCACTTGGCCATTGATCCGATAGTGGAAAGTAATACTAAGGTTCACCTTTGAACCTAGGACTTTCTAAAAGGACTTTTAGAATTTGTACTGAATTGAGCTCCTGAATTTGATATGATGGAAAAGGAACTCCAAGCAATTTAACAATCTCTTGGATGTAGAATTGGGCATAGTCCTCTATCATATTAGTAGTCTTTACCACCAAGAGTGTCACAACCCAAGCCTAGGGCATAGACGTGACACAATAAATTGGAACCCAAAGGGACCCAAAACAAGCCTCTTAGCATATTATTTAGACATCCTTGGTTGTGGAAGCAATTAGACAACAATAAGAGAATAGGAATAAGGATAAGGGACTAAGGGAAGTCGTTCATAGAATAAATCATCAAAGACTCAAAGCTTAAAGCATAGTTACATGACTTGTCTAGCAACACCTCTAACATAGATTGGGCGGTGGCCAAGACAACTTTCCGGGCTCACCCTTTTGAGTATCAAGTGCAACGTAAGGAAATAGCAAAAGTAAGAGTGCAAAGCTAGTGTCCCTGAACTTGAGGAATCACCAATAGCTTAATTTCAAAGTAGTCAACTAGCTGAAGATTATCGTGAGGAGCTCCAATTCCTACATGGTAACATCATGTAGACATAGAGTATATGTTAGTACATTTGGATGTACTAAATATGTAGGATGTAATGCAAGAAGAAATAGGCAACATAATCAAAATACATTATCATAAGCAAGAGATGGTATGTTAGCAACATGGTATACATGATCAATGTTTGAAGTAAAACATGCCTTTATAGAACAAATATATGTGTAGGAAGGTACCATCATCATAGACCACTGCATCAGAGTGGTCAATGTATATACCCCTTAAGTGGTAGATGGACATAGCACCCTCCATCATAGTAGATGAGGAATAGCACCCCCTCAACAACGTATGGACAACTTGCAACTCTATAGATACTTTTCATGAAATCAACGCTTAACTACATTACTTTCATCATCATAAAGTCTCTTGACTCACGGGCCATGCAATAGATCATCAATAACTTAATAACCCCTAAACCAGACATGTTATCAAACACTTGGTGGGTTTGTAATGCTAGTTTAAAATCATGCAATTCAAGAGTGAAATCTTGAAAGAAAACTTAATGTAAATCAACTCATCAACACTTAGTAACACGCTCATGCAATATACATCGAAACCCTTCATCAAATCTCATAATAGATCATAAATCCATAGCTCAAAACATGTTTAAACAATCACATTTTCATGAAATCCCAACAAAGTTCATAATCAATTCATAATAAGAAATACCCATAGATAAATCAACTTGAAATCATGCAATTTAGTTAAAAAGGAAGGTTTGGCACCATGGGTGAAAGGACCTAATGATTGAAACCCACAAACCTCAACTTTGGAGATTTCCTTGATGAAAATTAGACAGAGAACTTAAAGCTTGAATGAATTCCTTAAGATCCGGAGGTGAGTTTTGGACACTTGAAATGGGGTGAAATATTTGGTTAAGTGTTTGAGTGGATGGGGAATGTCTTGTATGATATGGGATTGAAAAATGACTGAGTATAGGTGTTTTAATGCTTGGGACAGGTTAGGCCTAAGACCTCAACGCCTTGGACCGAATTAAAAAAAAAACTGGCAAAAAAATTTATAGGTCCGCCCTGGTCTCGTGGTGGCAGGGGCGCGGATGGATTATGGAAATCGAAAATTTTGGAAATGTAAATTTTGATATGGTTGCTCTAAAATTGGGGTTAGACTAAACCCCACTCAATTTTTACCACTGATCATGAATATGAAGTCGGATTTTCAATATCACGTATGGATTTTGTGATATATGAAAATTATGATTATGGGCACTTCCGAGGAAAATTTTTCGGGGTCATTTCAATATCTCCCCCATGGGAACATTCGTCCCCAAATGTCAAAGAAATATATAAAAGAGAAATAATCAAGATAATTTCAGCCCACATAAGGATGCAACAATGCACTTAAACATCATTTCAAAAGTCTCAACATAGTGTCAAAATCACCGTGAACTTTTCAATTTAAACACGAATGTATACAGATGACATGAGGGCTAAAACTTAAGACTTGAAATCATGTATGGGACTTAATCTAGTACCTTAGGCTTGAGTAGATTGGAAGAGATAGGGATATCGCCTTTGCATGTCCGCCTCAGCTTCCCTTGTGGCTCTTTCAACTTGTTGGTTTCTCAAAAGAACTTTGACGGAAACAACATCCTTGTTCCTCAACCTCTTCACTTGTCTATCCTAAATTTCTAGCAGGACCTCTTCATACGTCAAATATTCTACAACAGCACCCACAACATCAAGATGCACAATAGCACTTCGGTCACCCACACACTTCCTCAACACGAATACATAGAAGACCGGATGAACCATATTCATATCATTGCGCAACTCCAACTTATAGGCCACCTCGCCAATCCTCCTCTATACTCTATAAGGACCCACAAATCTTGGAATCAGTTTACCCTTTTTACAAAAATGAACCACACCCTTCATGGGTGAGACTTTCAAATGGATCCAATCTCCAATCTTAAATTCAAGCTCCCTTTTCCTCACATCGGCATAGGACTTTTGTCGACTTTGGGCTGTTCTCAACCTTTCCCTTATCAACCTTACTTTATCCATGGCCTTCATAACAAAATCTAGACCCAATAAAGCTATCTTCCCAACCTGAAACCATCCAACCGGGGACCTACAATGTCTACTATAGAGAGCCTCAAAAGGAGCCATACCAATGCTTAAATTATAACTATTGTTGTAAGCAAACTCAATGAGTGGAAAATGTTCATCCCAACTACACTTAAACTCCAAAACACAAGCTCTAAGCATATCCTCAAGAGTTTGGACAGTTCTCTTGTCTTGGCCATCCGTTTTGGGGTGAAAGACCGTACTAAGCTTTACCTCGGTACCAAGTCCTCTTTGGAAGGACCTCCAAAAGTATGAAGTGAATTGAGCACTACGATCCTAAATGATAAACAATGGCACTCCATGCAATCTAACTAAATCATGAACGTATAAGCTAGCATAATCTTCTGAACCATAAGTACTCTTAATCGGTAGGAAATGAGCTGACTTTGTCATTCTATCAACCATAACCCAAATAGAATGAAAATGCTCTCTGGTCTTAGGCAACCCAACCACAAAATCCATGTTAATCTCTTCCCACTTCCAAGTCGTGATCTCTATATCTTGGGCTAGGAAACCTAGCCTTAGATGCTCGGCTTTCACTTGTTGGCAATTATGACAACCGAATACAAACTTAACAATGTCTCTCTTCGTACCGCCGCACCAAAACACTTCCCTCAAATCCCTATACATCTTTTTAGAACCAGGGTGAAAAAAATAGGACGAATTATGAGCCTCATCTAGAATCTTTTTTCTCAAGCCATCAACACTAGGAACACAAAACCTACCTTGGTACCTGAGGGCACCATCTCCCCCCGGGGAAAAAATCTCCACCTTACCATTTCATACAAGGCCTTCAACTCAAACAAGGCGGGGTCATGATCTTGCTTTGCCTTCACCTCCTCAATCAATGAAGATATAGAACCATCAATAACCACTACCCTACCATTGTCAACCTCCTCCAACCTAACTTCCAATCTAGCCAACCGATGGACCTCTCTAGCCACCTCTTTGCCACCATCATCAACATGAGCTAAGCTACCCATAGACACCCTACTCAAGGCATCGGCTACAACATTAGCCTTACCGGGGTGATAATGTACACTCATATCATAATCTTTAAGAAGCTCCAACCACCTTCTTTGCTTTAAGTTGAGATCTTTTTGGGTGAACACATATTGGAGACTCTTATGATCGGTAAACACATCAACATGCACCCTATACAAAAAATGACACTAAATTTTCAAAGCAAATGCTACAGTGGCCAATTAAAATCATGGCTACGGTAATTCGTCTTATGCACCTTGAGTTGTCTAGAGGGATAAGCTATCAGCTTATCGTTTTACATCAAAACATAACCCAAACCAATCTATGAGGCATAATAATACACAACAAACCCTTCCAACACTTCCGGTAGAGACAAGATAGGAGCGGAGACAAGCTTATCTTTCATAGTTTGGAAACTCTTTTCACACTTATCGGTCCACACAAACTTTGCCTTCTTTTGGGTCAACATAATCATGGGGGAAGGAATAGAAGAGAACCCATTCACAAACCTCCAGTAGTAACCCGCTAAGCCTAAAATACTTCTAATGTCCGATGGAGTCAAAGGTCTAGGACAATTTCTAATTACCATCATCTTCTTAGGATCCACCTTTATACCGTCACTCGACACCACATGACCTAGAAAAGAAACCTCTTTCAACCAAAACTTACATTTCTCATATTTGAAATACAACTTCTCTTCACTCAAGATTTACAGCAATACCCTCAAGTGATCCACATGCTCTTCCTTACTATGAGAATAGATCAAGATATCATCAATAAATACTACCACAAATAAATCAAAGTAGGGTTTGAAGACCCTATTCATAAGATCCATGAAGATAGCCAGTGCATTGGTCAACCCAAAAGACATAACTACAAACTTGTAATGCCCGTAGCTAGTCCATAAAGCCATCTTGGGAATGTCACACTCCCTCACTTTCGTTTGGTGATACCCGGATCGAAGATCAATCTTAAAAAAGTGACTAGCCCCTTGAAGTTGGTCAAAAAGATCATCAATCATTGGTAGTCGGTAGTCTTTCTTGATGGTGACTCTATTAAGTTGCTGGTAATCAATACACATTCTAAGAGAACCATCCTTCTTTTTCACAAACAATGCTACTGCACCCTAAGGTGATTGGCTAGGCCTAATAAAACCCTTCTCCAACAAATCCATCAATTTCTCTTTCAACTCCTTTAACTCCACCGGGGGTCATACGGTAAGGGGAAATCAAAATGGGTTGAGTATTTGCATGGAGGTCTATATCAAAATCTATCTCCCTTTTGGCAGGGATACCATGAAGCTTATCGAGAAAGACATCAAGGAACTCATTAACCACTGGAACCTACTCTATACAAAGGACTTGGGACTCCACATCCCTAACCCTCACAAGATGATAGAGATAGCCCTTGGAAATAAACTTTGGGCTTTAATGCAAGAAACGAATCTACCCTTGACCACCACATCAAGATTCTCCCACTCAAGGACGGGTTCATTAGGGAATAGGAATTCAACCTTACGGGTTCTACAATTAATAGAGGCATCATATATATGCAACCAATCCATCCCAAAAATGACTTCAAAATCCACCATATTAAACTCAACAAAAATCACAACGCAATATTTTTTGCAAAATAAAGATGGGACGATTTTTTATAGAACCTTCTAGCAACAATGAATACACCAACGAGAGTACACACCTCATATGGCTCACAAAATAATTCGGGTTCAACATGAAACTTTTGGAAACAAAAGGAGTAACAAAAGAAATAGTAGCACCCAGGTCTATCCATGTATACACATCAAAATCAAAGACTTTTAACATACCGGTAATGACTCGGGTACCTCATCAACCCATTGCCTCCCTTGAAGAGCATAAAACTGATTGTGCCTTGGGGTACCACCTTCTTGATCTCCTCTTCCCAAAGGAACGGTATTTGCACCCTGGCCTTGTGGACGACCATCTCTACTCTTGTGTTATGCACGTGGATGATCAATCACCCTATGACCCACTTCACCACACCCATAACAAGCATTAGTCTCCTTCAAACATGGGCTGTCATGGCCTCTACCACATCTTGGGCACCTACCATTAGGCACCATACCACCACCACCTTGGGACTTTGGGTTGTCATTAGTAAACCTTCTAGCAGGAGCATTGGAAGACCCTTGGCCTTGATGAAACTGATCACCCTTGGGACTTTGGAACCTTCCTTCAAAACGGGCCCTCTTGGCCTCATTACATCTCCTCTTCCTCAACTTTTCCCCCTCAAATTATTCCGCATAATTCATGAGGCGGAACAAGTCCATATCACAAATCAGCATGGCGGCATGATATTCTTCATTCACCAATTTAGATATGCCCATCACAAACTTTTTCATCTTAGACCTTGGCTCGGCTACCAATTGTGCAGCATATTTAGAGAGTTGGTTGAACTTGAGGGCATATTCCCTCACACTCATAGACCCTTGCTTCAAATTATGAACTCCATCATTTTAGCCTCCCTTAATTCAAGAGGGAAGAACCAGTTGAGAAATGCCGCCTTAAACTCCTCCCAAAGGACCACATTGTTTTTCCCCTTCTCCTCCTTTCATTGAGTATACCATATTTGAGCCACCCCCTTGAGTTGGTAAGCCGCTGACTCAGCCTTCTCATTCAATCTAACCCACATAATAGCCAATACTTTGTGCACCTAATCAATAAGTTCTTGAAGTTCCTCTCCACTTTAGACCCATGGCACTCCGGTGGGTTCATCCTCACGAAATCCCTTACCCTAGACGCCAGAGTAAGAGCATGAGGGACTTGGGTCCCAAGGTTGATTTTATTACTCATAGCTTATGCTAACATGGCAATAGCATCCCGTAACTCTTCATGAACCGGTTATTCTTCATGTGTACGAGCTCTTCTTCCTCTTGGATTAGGCATGATCTAGCATAGCAAAGAACATTTGTTAGGGGAAAGCCTTACCTTAACTCTTATAGCCCGACATAGATCAAGAAGAAGGGAAACATTTCCTATAACTCCTCATTGCCTCTTACTCATAGTTGTTGTGCAATTCATAACCATGAATAAGACTCTAATCGACGTGGTGTGTTGGATGCCATAGACCATTAACAACTTTGTTCTCTGATACCAAGTTTGTTACGACCCAAGCCTAGGGCATAGACATGAAACGGCTAATGGGAACACAAAGGGACCCCAAACAAGCCTCTTTGCCTATCATTTACACATCTTTGGTCACAGAAGCAATTAAACAACAATTAGAGAATAGCAATAAGGATAAGGGACTAAGGTTAGGTTTTCATAGCATAAATCATCAAAGAATTAAAGCTTAAAGCATAATTACATAACTTATCCAACAACACCTCTAACATAGATTAGGAGAGGGCCAAGACAAATTTTCGGGCTCACCCTTTTGAGTATCAAGTGCAATGTAAGGAAATAACAAAAGTAAGAGTGCAAAGCTAGTGTCCCCGAACTTCAGGACTCACTAATAGCTTATCTTCAAAATAGTCAACTAGCCACGAGGAGGATGATAATGACGAGCTCCAGTTCCTACATAGTAACATCATGTAGGCATATAGTATGCATTAGTACGTTTTAATGTACTAAGTATGTAGGATGCAATGCAATAAGAGATATGCAACATATTCAAAATGCATAATTATAAGCAAGAGACAGTATATTAGAGCTAACATTGTATGCATGATCAATATTTCAAGTAAAACATGCCTATATAGAAAATAATACACGTGTAGGAAGAGAACATCATCATAGACCAAGAAACAAGTACATGGAATCCAAGGCCTACCGCCCCCTTGAAAGGCAATTGAGGTATCTACCCCTCAATTGGTAGATGGACATAACCCCACCCCCATCATAGTGGTCAAGGTACATACCCCTTAACATGGTAGATGGGCATAGAACCCCTCATCATAGTGGTCATGGTATATACCCCTTAACTTGTAGATGGACGTAGCACCCTGCATCATAGTGGTCAAGGTATATACCCCTTAAGTGGTAGATGGACCTAGAACCCTCCATCATAGTGGTTGAGGGATAGCACCCCCTCAACAAGGTATGGTCAACTTGCAACTCTATAGATACTTTTCATGAAATAAACACTTAAGTACATTAATTTCATCATCAAAAATTCACTTGACTCACGGGCTATGCAATACATCACCAATAACTTAAGAATCCTAAACCGGACATTTTATCAAACACTTGATGGGTGTGTAATGCTAGTCAAAAATCATGCAATTCGAGAGTAAAATCATGTAAGAAAACTTAATGTTAATCAACCCACCAACACTTGGTAACACCCTCATGCAATATACATTGAAACCCTTCATAAAATCTCATAATCGATCATAAATTTATAGCTCAAAACATGCTTAAATAGTTACATTTTCATGAAACCCCAGCATAGTTCATAATTAATTCATAACAAGAAATAACAATTAATAAATTAACTTGAAATCATGCAATATACTTAAAAAGGAAGATTGGGCACCATGGGTTAAAGACCCAATGATTGAAACCCACATACCTCAACTTTAGATATTTCTTCTATAAAGATTGGAATGAGAACTTGAAGCTTGAATGAATTCCTTAAGATCCGAATGTGAGTTTGGGACACTTCAAATAGGGTGAAATATTTGGCTATGTGTTTGAGAGGGTTTTGGGGAATGTCTTGTATGATTTGGGATTGAAAAAATACTAAGTATAGGAGTTTTTAGCTTGGGAAGGCTTAGGCCCAAGACACCAAGGCCTTGTCCATAACTAAAAAAAACTGGCAAAAAAATGTAAAGGTTCGCGCCTTGGTCGCGTCACGCTAGGGGCGCTGATCGATTTTAGAAATAAACAATTTTGGAAAATTAAATTTTTATACGGTTGATCTAAAATCGGCGTTAGAGCCATTTCCACTCAATTTTCCCCCTAATCACGAATATGAAGTTGGATTTTCGATATCACACATAGATTTTTAGATATATAGAAATAACGATTATGGATACTTTCGAGGCACATTTTTGGGCATTTTTCGGGGTCGTTTCAAAGAAGTGGTCTAATTTAGTCACCCTATCACCAATAACCCTGATTGTTTCATGTTGTCTGTGAACCTTGGTAAGGATGTGATGAAATCCATATTGATATCTCCCACTTCCATTCTAGAATTTCAAAATTCTGGGATACTCCATATGGCCTTTGATGCTCAACTACTACTTATTCGTAGTTTGGACACATAGAACCAAAGTTTGCAATGTCTCACTTCATCCCACTCCACTAATAAACCTCTCTTAAGTTGTAGTACAATTTGGTAGACCCTTAATTTGTAGAATATCTAGAGTTATCAGCTCTGACATGATCCTTTCTCAAATCCCGTCAACATCTATAAAACATAATCTACTTTTGTAGCTCAGAACCCTATCTCCCTCTTTGACGAATGGCTATTACTTTCTGCTTATTTACATCATCCCTCAATTGGAGTAAGAGGGGATCTTGGTCTTGCTTCTCATTTACCTCTACTACAAGGGATGATGTAGGACCATTATGCACAAGTACATCACCTTCACTAGATTCATCGAGTTGAACTCCCAATTGTGCTAGTCTGTGCACTTCTTTATCCAACCCTTTCTTCTCTTCTTCTACAAGTGCAGTGCATTCCATAGTCGACCTGCTAAGAGCATCAGCAACCATATTACCTTTACCTGGATGGTAGAGGATGCTTATATTGTAGTCTTTGACCAACTCCAGCCATCTCCTTTGCATCAAGTCAAGCTCTTTCTGGGTGAATACATATTGTAGGCTCTTATGGTCTGTGAATACATCAACAAATGCTCCATATAAGCAGTGACGCCAGATCATGAGTGCAAACACCATCGCAGCCAATTCTAAGTCATGAGTTGGATAGATTCTCTCATAGTTCTTAAGTTGTCTAGAAGCATAGGCTATGACCTTACCTCTCTGCACTAGAATGCATCTCAATCACACTCTATAAGAATCATAATATATCACAAAGTCATCCGTCCCCTTAGGTAGAGTCAACACTAGTGCAATCATTAATCTGGTTTTGAACTCTTGAAAACTCTTCTCACACTCATCGGACCATTGAAACTTGGCTTTCTTTTGAGTCAACTTAGTCAATAGTAAGAATATAGAAGAGAATCCCTTAAAAAACCTATGGTAGTAACCATACAACCCTAGAAAACTTCTTATGTCAGTTGGAGAGATGGGTCTAGACAGTTTTTAACTACCTCAATCTTCTGTATGTCCACTTGAATAACATCACCCGAGACAACATGGCCAGAAAATGACACTGATTTAAGCCAAAACTCAAATTTTGGAAATTCTTTATACAACTTTTTATCCTTGTGAGTTTGAAGAACAATTCAAAGGTGATCGGCATGCTCTACCTCATCTCTGGAGTATACAAAAATATCTTCAATGAACACAATAATGAACATGTCGAGGTATTGTCTAAATACTCTCTTCATCATGTCTATGAAAGTTGTAGGAGCATAGGTCAATTCGAAGAACATTACTAGAAACTCAAACTTACCATATCGGGTACAAAAAGGCGTCTTCGGGATGTCACTTTCTCTGAAAGTGGTGATAGCCTGATATGAGTTCTATCTTGGAGAAAACAGTGTCATCCTAAAGTTAGTCAAATAAATCATCAATCCTTGGAAAGGGATATTTTATTTTATTGTTCACCTTTTTCAACTAGCGATAATCTATACACATTCTAAGTGAACCATCTTTCTTTCGAACAAATACGATAGGAGCACCCAATAGGGAGACAGTTGGCCTAATAAATCCTTTGTCTAATAGATCTTTTAACTTTTCTTTTGGTTCTTTCATCACTGCTGAAGCCATTCTATATAGAAGAATATAGATAGGGTGGGTATCAGGTAGAACATCAATCCCAAAGTCAATCTCCCTATCAGGAGGGACTCCAGGAAAATCATCAAGGAACACATAAGGGAACTCATTGACTACTAGAACTGACTCAAAAAGTGGACACCCTACATCATCAACCTTAACTCACACGATATGATAGATACATGCTTTAGATATTGATTTTCTAGCCCTATGGTAGGAAATAAACTTACCAATAGGCAATGTAAAACTACCCTTGCACACTATAATAGGATCATTCAGATATTAGAATTTGATCGTCTAGGTTCTATAATTGACAGAGGCATAATAGGCATGAATCAAATCCATGCCAAGAATCACATCCCATCATCTCTAACTCAACTAATTCTGCAAAGTATCTTTACGACAGATAGACACTGTGCAAGCTCTATGTGCCCTTTCAGCTAGAATGGACTCACCAATAGGAGTAGAAACACTGTAGAGCTCAACAAAACATTCAGGAAGGATCTCAAACTTGCTAGACACATACATTGAAGGGCTCAAGAAAACATTAAGGAAGGATCACAAACCTACTGGCCACATATGAAGCTACAAATGTTAAAGTGGCACCTGGGTCATGTAAAGACTACACATAGTAGGAAAAGACTCGGCGCATACCTGTGACAACATATGGTGCAACTTCCTGATCATATCGATTTCTCATCACATATAGATGGCTTATACCCCTGCCCATATTAGTTTCGGCACCTCCATGAGTACCATTGCCTAGTGGTGCTGCTAAAGACAAAGATTTCTTACCTCTCTCGCCTCACCTCCTTATTGAGCACTCATTCTGGAAATGACCAGTCTTTCCACACCTATAGCAAGCATTTGTTCCCTCACAACACTCACCCATATAGAGTTTACCACACTTTCCACATGGGGATTTCACCCTCGAACCTTGAGTCACACTAGCTTCGGATTGAGAACCCTAAGCTATGGAATTCTGATGGCCCTGAGACTTCTAATCATACTAGTTACATGGAGCTGGTGCACTTGCTTAGAATGGTGCATGATTCAAAGAACTCTTTAGAAAATGGGACTTGCCCCTCTTACTTTGCTTATGATTGCTGGGCTCACGCCATACTGACTTAGCCTTCTTTATGAAGTACTCCTGCCTATCTCTCTTCTTATCGTTCTCAAGTTTTTGCACAAAGACCATAAGCCTTGAGATGTCCATGTATGGAATCAGCAATGTCTCTTTCGCACTCCTTTTTCACATGCTTGCCCAAGTGGGATATGAACTTTCTCATTTTAGATCTCATTTTAGGGACTATGTCTAGATCATACTTGGATAGCTATAGGAATTTAAGGATATATTCTTTGGCATTCATTCCCTCATTCCTCAAGTTAACAAAATCCTCACCCTTTGGCTCCCTCAAATCTTGTGGAAAGAAGTGATCAAGAAAGGTACTCTCAAAGTTGTCCGAAACGGCAGGCTCAACATCCTCACCTTGGCTCTCTTTCCATTGATTGTACCAAACATTTGCCACATTCTTGAGTTGATAGGAAACAACTTCAACTCTCTCAATCTTCATCACATACATAGCTTTCAACACCTTCCACATCTCATTAATAAAATTCTTGTGGTCTTCCTTGATCTTAGACCCTGTGAAGACTAGTCAGTTCATCCTCAGAAAATCTCTAAGTCTTGTCACAGGAGTTGGCTCTAGGGAGTTTCATCTAGGAATCTGTGAATTCTAATTCCCAATATAGGTGGCTACTAGTTAGGAATCTATGATACAGTTATAACTCAACAGTCTAGTGTATGAAGACTCTAAAATATCTAACCAATGCCAATGACAAACCCATGGCTACCTCTAAATAGAATAAAATAAGTCTAACTGAAATCTAGAACAAAAACATGATGTCTCTGAAAGTAGGGAGGACTTACCGATCAGCTAAATGAAAGCAGGTCCTC
>JAPFFP010000089.1:3849026-3883961 GCA_026153255.1 Solanum medicagineum
TATACGATCCCAAAGTATATTTAAAGGTGGTCCCTTATTCTACACTAGTGCATGGTTTCATTTGAGTTGTTATTTCACACACAATATTTACAGCCTTACATATTCATTACATTATCTCGTACTGAATCCCTTGCGGGGGACTTGCATTTCATGCTGCAGGTACAGGTGCTAGTAGATCTCCCCAGTAGAGTATAGAACATTTAGCTGCTGTTACCAAGCTCCAGGTTGCTTCGGAGCTTTGTGTGTGTTTAGAGTTTATATGTTTATATTATAGAGTTAATTCAAATTGGGCCTATCCCGAATATTTATGGATACTTTCTCTCGACTAGAGGCTTTGTAGACTATATAAACTAAAGTATGGTCATGTCTCGTACATTAGACACCATGGCCCCAATGGCCTAGCTATACGCATCTACTTTTAGATTGTTATTACCGTTTATCTTGTTAGAAGCATGCCAAACATAGAAAATTCCTTAAAATATGTATACAAAGAACATAGATATAGGTTGGTTCTCCCAAGCCTTATCGGCAACGGGTGCCATCCAGCCTTAACGGGACTTTGGGGCGTGACATGCAAGTGGTATGATATATAATGAATGAGCATGAGATGAAGTCCACAACAAATAGACTCATAACCACCAACCACAATCACATATCTCAATATAGAATTCACATCAGTTAACCAGATTTTTAATTCAAGTGTTATAACACCACACCCATTCACAATTACATTTAATCACCCCATGTTTATAATATGAAAAATATTTCATGAATCACATATAGAAGAAAAAAAATTTGAGAATTCTATAAGAATTACAAGGTTTTGAAAGTCCACTTGCCTTAGTCAAATCATGATCAGTCAAACATTTGAGCCTTTCCCTTTCGAATAGAATCTGTAGCACCATGATCTAGTCAAATAAATTATCACAATAACATTTCAAAACTAATAATACCCATATTACTATACCTCTTGTCTAGACCCAAAAACTAACCAATTTCATAGTTAATTTCCAAAATTTCAAGCCTAGGAGTAAACTTCAGTTCCTCCAAATAAACAAAAACTTAAGGATATTCACATAATACAATACCCCTAATCTTAAATTACCTATCTAAAAATAATAAAAAATTTTAAGTTATAATGGAATAACAGAAAAGTCCATTCGACTGGAAACTAAAGTTCACTTTTAATAACCTTGTCAACAGACCAATCCAAATTCCACCTAGTTAAGAAAAAAGAACTACTCGACAAGTTCAATATTTGTGTCAGTGCATGAAATCACTTGAGCATACCAAAAAGGAGTTGATTTATATTTCACCCTTTTCTTTCGTTGGCCAGTCTACTTTCTTTACAATTTTCTACCCATTTTTGGTTATCTACTCTTGTGACAATTTTTTTGAAAAGAAAATTAAACAACCTACAATATGCCACCATAACATTATGGCTTTCTTAGTAATCAAAACGTCATAGCTCCACTACCCTTGTCCATAATTTAAAATTCAGTAGCGTAGTACAAACCATAGGAATGAAAAAAAGTTAACATTGAATTCTGTTTGTCACTTCACTACTTTATAATTCCCTCCATTCCTAAACACAATTAGAAAGAAATAGTGCCTGTATTACCTGGACATGAGGAGATGCGATGGTGCAGTGGTGGTTCTTTTTCTCTTTTCCGTTCTTTTCCTTTTTCAAGGTAATGCGATATTAAAAGTGACTAATTCTCCTAATTTATTTCTATATATATAAACCAAGGTATATATAATATTAAATAAATACAATTTAACCCCTTAGTTAGATTAGTTATCTAAATTTATACACAAATTAAATAGTCTTAATTATCGAATAGTCTAAAGTACACACTGAACTTCTACAAGATAAAATATTTTAGGAAATCAAGAGTACTAAGTTTTAAAATAACTTAACGAGTCATTATAATCAACTTCTATGCTGCATATCTGCAAATGAGTGAAATATTTAGATTCTAGGGACACAACAAATACTACAGTATGAATAGAGTCAACAATAAAGAGTTTCGTAAACATACTATAGCTTGTTGAACATAAGTCACAGACGCCTACACCATCTACAGGACTCTACTTGATGATAACTCTATACAGATGAGACCAGTGAACCATGCTCTGCCACCAAATTGTCATGACCCGACACTATAAGATGGCACGTATCGTGCCTCTAAGCAAGCCAACCCTATAACATAGGTGACTTGTTTAGCAACCTACATATCACTATAGATAAAAAAAAATAATAAAAATCAAAGATTGCCTATGTAATGATCCTCAATTTATGAGCCTTGAGTACAGAAATGTTGGCCTCAAAAGTGACCTAGATTCTGATTTATGGGACCACTTACGACCTACAAGATGACATACGACCCGTAGGTTCAACTCCTAAACATAGAAGTTAGGAAGGGGAAAAGTTTCTAAGTGTAGGGTAACCCATTGACCAAGTGATGACACATAGAACATTTTACGGCCCGTGGATGGTTTCGTGTGGGATCCCAGACATGAAGGAAATTTGAAATTTTTAGGAAGGTAGTATAGGAGTTATAAGATGGCCCGTGGAATGGGTTACGACCCGTATGGATTTTTCGTGGGTAGGTCCAAGAAAGTGAGAAAAAATGGTTAAGTATGGAAGGACTTTATGATTTCAACCATGGCCCGTAAGAAGTTTCACGGCCCATATTGTTGTTCATAGTTTTTAGTTCAGCAAAAGTCAGTTTTCAAAATTTTCAGATGTGTCATCAGTTGAGGGTGACTTATGGCCCATGGATTGACTTATGACCCATAATTAGGGTCTCATAGGTCGACTTTAGCAGTTTTAGTGAGGGGTAGTTTTATCATTTCTACCCTTTCGATTCATATACTGCATCATTTTGGGGATGGGAAAGATACCTATATCTGTCTTCAAGCCCTAGAATCACCCCTCATCCTCTCATTCTTTCTATTCTAAAATTCCTATGGCAAAAACTCTCAAGAGCAAGGCTAGGGTTTTTAAGGTTTCTTCCCCAAAGGATGAAATCCGCTTGTCCTTAGTTCTAGGTATATGAGTTGATTTATGCATATCCTTTCACCCATAAAGTACCCTATTACATGTTTTTACCTCTTCTTTACGTTTCTCAATTTAAAGTGCATTTTTATGATGATTTCATGGTCTTTATGTTATTATGTGATACTCATGAAGTTCAATGGCTATTTTACTTGGTAAATATGTGCATTTTTGAGATATGATGTTGATTCCATGATGAGTTTCAATATGATCAAGGTTGGGTGATTTCGATTTTCCCTTTGAAAGAATTTTCTAAGACTTCTGTGATTTATGATTGTTCCATGCCTAAACTAACCCTACCTTGTTTCCAATGGAAGTTTCCTATGATTTATGATTATGATTAGCACATTTATGAACTGCTTCAAAGATAAGTTTACCAAAGATATATATGTTTGATGTCAATTTTCCTAAAAGATATTTACAAATGATTCTTAAGATTGAGCTACACCTATGATTGCTGCTTATGATTCTAAGAGTATGTTTTAACGATTCCGCAGGATAACTTAGCACCGAGAGGACTAGACATCGGGGCTTATCCCATTAGTTGAGGCATGATCCCTTGAAAATAAATCTCAATGTCCCTAACTATGTTCCACCATAGGAGACTTATAGGCTAGGCTAGTAGATCCATATAGGCCCCAAAGTTATGAAAGATGCAATTGCAAAGTTACTATATTTTGGATATCTACCTTGGCAAGTAGATTTTCCTTTTCCCAATGGAAGGAGTGAATTGGATTCCATGTAGTAGCTTACAAGATCTTACTGCTGGTTATGGTCCATTCCCACAAATTTATATGATCGTACAATATGTCTTCACTTCATTTGTTTACTTATGCATTGTCTCATATTGATCTGATCCATATTCCTCATGCATGTTTGAGTTTATTTCATGACTCTTTAATATTATGTATACCCATATGTTATGTTTCATTATGATGGCACTATAATTTCATCTATGCATTGCATCTCACATACTTAGTACATTCAAATGTACTAATACATATTTTGCCTGCATGATTTAACCATGTAGGGGACAGGTTCTCCTCCACTAGCTCATGGCTAGTAGTTGGCATTCTAGACTAGCTTATTATTGTGGTGAGCACTTAGTTTGGGACTCTCCTATTTTCCACTTTGTTCTGTAATTTTGTTTTAGATGATGTATTTATGGCCCTTTTGAGACTTTTACTTTCTATGTTGACGATTGTGGATTTTATTTCTATTGATGAAAATCGATCGTACTAGTTCCGTTCATTATGTAATAGTGGTATGCTTATGGAAAAATGATGTTATGTATTGTCACTGCTTTTTAATGTTGCTTCATTACATAAAATGGTTTATAGTACCTTCCCCTTATATTGTTTCGCAAAAAGTTCTAGTTTAATGCCTATGAATGCTTAAGATGCTTAGATGGCTTAGGTGAGGTGCCTTTGGGTGTCTCATTCGCCGTGTGATGAATAGGATCCTAGCTCGTGTCATTATAGCCTATCCAAAACATGGAAGTAAATTGTATAGAGCTAATATAGACTGAATAAAGATATACATACCCCTAATAATACAAATACAAATACAAGCCAAAATTATATACATTGGCTAGTGTCTAGATACAAAAATAGCTAACCATATAGATGGAGACTGCAGGGGATCCCAAAAGTCACCTGATGCTCACCAAAAGACTCCTGGAATGACAACGATAGGTTGAAATCAGCGACAGTGGCTCATGCTCAGACCTGCACTGTGGACAAATATAGAAAAGTTGGGGTGAGTACTAATATGTGGTACCTTGTAGGCATCATCGGTCGATTGAGTGAAATGTAGTAAATGCTGTAAGAACAACTAGATTATGCACTATAAACACTGTCTACTAAAGAAAAAGCCTAGTGATAGCTATTTATAGATTCAAGTAACCCAAATACCAAACCAGGTGACGTATGTTTGTATCAAAAACGCAACTAGGGTGAGGTCCACAAATAAATATGTACATAGGTGTAAGGCTCTAATGTTTATGCCTGAATGCCAATTCCCCCCCCTCCTCTATAAGCTTAGAAGGTACACCTATGCACAAAAATAGGGTACATAGGTGTATTGGCCTGGGTATTGGTAATGAACTTTATGAGATCTCGAATGAAACATAACCCCAAAGTTATACCAAGTCTCTAACTCCTAAATTAATCCTAGCCATTACAATACATCTTCCTAACCTGGCCTCTGGTCGGGGAAGTTAGCCAGGGCCAAGAGGTCTGACAATTAATTGAGCCTCTAACCCAGGAAAATTCAACTGAGCCTTTAACTTAGGAGTAATCAACTGAGCCTCTAACTAAAGATCAATCAACTGAGCGTTCAACGCAGGAATAATCAATTGAGCCTTTTTTCTATCAAATGCATGTCTACTAAGCTATTTTATAAGGATCTATTCCTCCCAAGTCACCTTGTATATCTATAACAACTATTGGCTCTGAATAATGCAAGTTAGGGCATCACTAGCCTAAGTTCCAAAATGTCAACATATAGAACCAGGAATACAACACACAGGCAGGATACCAGAGAGAATCTCAATAGGTGGTCAAAAGTATAACTAACAACTAAGTTTCTAGGATACAATATATTTCTCAGTATTAGACAACCAAACAAGTAGAATAGGTATTTAGATAGTAAGACTTGTCAGTCTAATAGTGCAATTACCTATTTAGCTTTACTGTGCTCGTTCTAAACTTTTTGATCCTTACCAAATTCATTACCAAAGTTATAGCATTTAATATAGTCTTTTAAAAAATTATTGCCTTCAATATACTCATTTACAACCAAATAGAACTGAATATTTTTATTACAACAAAACGGTCATGAATGTGCTCAAATAAGAATTAATGCCTCAATCCAACATAAACAACCTTTAACTCACCAGTTTCCAACAATATTGAAGCAATCGTTACACATTTTAGCTTAGTCTAGGAGACAGGGATGCCTAGCCTACCTAGATGATGATCACGTGTGCTCTGTCCAATCCACAAGGGTTGTACTCCTCTTAGTGATCTAAAAATATTGTTGAACTTTCAAAAATAGAATCACAATGTCAATATAATTATATTTAATATAAAACTAATAGAAAATGGCATTAGGTCAGTTTTCGGGCTAAAAGGTAAGCCCATAATAAAATTTCAAAACAAAGCCTATATAATATTCTCCATACTCCTTTGAGCCTATACCTCAAATTAGGGCTGAATTTAAGGTCTAAAATGATATAAAATAGCTCGATAACGAAAAGTATTCCTTTTCAGTAAACTAATGTTCCTAATAGTTTCTTTATCAAATATCTTTAAGGTACAGTAGACTCCACAGAATCTAACTATGTTATGATGTTAAGCTTGGAAAATTCTTCAATTTAGACTAAAATTTCACAAAATTTGATCAAAATGATGAAAAACTCTCAATTCAAAATTTTTGATAAACAATACCAATATGGCAGCAACAATTTTATCACTTTACCTCAGAATGCAACAAAATTTGGAGAATTTGATAACACCACGACGTTCACCTAAGAAAGATATTCATTTTAGACTAAAATTTAACTTAATTCTAGTTTATCACGAGAATGATATTAATACTCCAAGTTTCCTATATTCAACAACAATATACAATAGAAAAACACAAAATTTACCTCAAATGGCATGCCAAAAGTAATTTTCTTCAATTTCATGATGTTACTCCAAAAACTACACATGTTAGGTTTTTGAATCACCGAAATCAGATGACAAATGACCTAAAAATAAGGTGGGAAGTTGAAAGCGATATATGTATAAACTTTCTGCAAATAAGCCATTTAAATAAATGCACTGACATGTCATTTCCACATAGTGTCACTACATCCAGCTATATGGTGTGATGTGGTTCAACCATGTTCCTTCTCACTTCAGCAACCATCCAATCCCTTTTTTTTTTTTGATGTTTTGCATTAAAAATTCAACTTTCGTAAATGAACTAGGTACCCCACTAATTTCAATGTTCTAAATACAATGACATAAATGAAGTTCCCACTGGAGATTGTAACATTCCAACAAGATTTCCACTTCCTTATATAGATCTTTCAACGAAAAAAATTGAGGGGTCAAACCACATCCAGAAGTCTCCGGTGTCAAATGTCATTCTAGACCAAACTTGACATTTTGGAGCTAACTCTGCTATCAAAAGTCCCATTCAGACATGGATTCCAAGGTTATTGACTAAAGTCAACTTTAGTCAGTTTCAAAATTGAATTTGCCAAAAGCAGTTTAAACTTGCAGAGAAAGCCTCGAGACTTGAGTCAACCATGCTTCTAGCCTAATTTGGCCATTTTAAAGCTGATCGAACTATCAGAATTCTTTTCTTAGGCCGTCTAGAGGGATTATCATGATTTGGACCTAGGGTCTAGGAGTGACATGGCAAATAGGAACCCGAGAGTCCCTAAACAAGCCTCAAAGTATCCATGTTCATACTATCAATTCAGAAGCGTAAACGAATAGTAAACACATAGTTCTAAGAGACAGGAAAATGGTACTCATGATATGAGTATGTTATATGAAAATGAAGTAACATGAATTCACATAACACGTAGCACATAGGGGCAGATAAGTATGACTCACTCTATGGAGAAAATTTGGGACTTAGGATCTTTCACATCATGACATATAAACATATCATAATACTCATAGTCAATCTACATAATGATAACTAATAGGTAGCCCTATCCATAAACATAATCTCCAAATTCAACACTTAGCATATAAATTTAAAAGAGTCTACCAGATATCTAACAATGCCTCTAATCATAAGATAGGACAGGGACAAAGACATACTCCAGGATTATCCTTAAAGTAACTAACATGAATAAAAGCACTATAGGTAGATGAATGGTGGTTTATCTTTAGAAGATAAGATTCACCACAACATGTAAATCTCAAGATTCAAGCTAACCATCATACAGTAGATAAAGGTAGTCCTCAATCCCTAAATGGTGAGCTCATAGAGGCAAAACATGCTTTATTACATTTGAATACACTAAGTATGTGGGCATGCAATGCATATGACTTATGAAACATGCATTTAATGTTAGATGGCAAGGGCACATAATATAAAGAGAGATACATAGCAAAGAAAAGTAATATAACAATATGCCATGAAATCTATGATGCATGAAATGCTAAAATGCTCATATATATTGGGGATAAAATCATAACAGATTTAGATTACCTATGCTTAAATCAAATATTAAAGGGACAATGCATATTCAAATATTCATAAAAATAATGTAATCCAACATATTATGGCTTAAATCAATTTAAAATCAACAATAAAGCAGAGCCTATACTTCAATTGAATTTAAAAAATAATAATCTTCAAAATCCATAATTAAAGTAAGATAAAATTTTATAAATCAAGTGTAAAAAGAGTTTGGGTCTTCTTGGTTGAAAAGTACCAAGAATCAATCCCACATGCCTTAGCTAATGGAGAAGATTCAAGAAGAAATTTGATGAAGAAAAGAGTTTTCCCTTGATTCCCAAGCTTAATCTTCACAAGAGTTCTTGAGAGAATTATTAGGAGAGTTCAATATAATTCTAAGTGTAGGAATGAATTTGAATGAAAGAAATAGAGTTTAGATCATTTGGTGATCTTAGGAGAACATAGGAAGTCATAAAAGTCCCTTAGGAGTAGCCATAATTACAAAAAAAACCATTAATGAAACGGAATAAAATTTATTTCCAGGGGTCCTGTGAGATGGTCGCACGGATCGTGAAACCATCCTGTGAGACCATCTTAACCAATTCACAGGAAACTCTACATGGACGGGCTTTAAAAAAATGAGCATACTTGCTAATTCAAAGAGCTTCAATTTGGTAGGTCACAGGCCACCTAGTTCTTTCTAAGTTAAGAGATATGACCATATAAAGTTGACCCTTTTATCAGTACATATGAAAAGATTAGCCAATAGAATGCCTTTGAAATTGACTTCAAGAAAGAGGACCATGATGACCCTAAACCAATAATGTGAGGACCCAAAATTCGTACGACCTCATTGGAGCTTGGAAATTTGGTTCCGGAAAGTTTTGGACCAAGGTGGCATTTCATGGAAGCCTTCATGGTCCTTGTAGTGCTTTACGGACTGTCTAGAGCCTCCTTGAAATGGCCCTTGGCCTTGTGTGGGGTGTAAAGGCCTTGATGTGGAGTTTGGGATCAAGGCATACCATACTTTGATCCGACAAGAGGGTGTAAGGCCATATAGAAGGCCGTATGGTAGCCTTGGGCTTGAGACTCCACAGTTTTGTGCCTAAGTGAAGTGGTATGGCCAAGTACACAGTCCATATGGAGTGGTACGGTCATATTCCTTTCCATATGGGTTTCAGAGTGAAATTTTTCTAAATATTAGATCACCATCTTAGAACTTTATCGTTGAGAAATTTTCTAAGTGGAGTGGGACGGAGGAGGCACACGGATTGTGTGGGTTGGTACGGTCCGTACCACTCTTAGTATGGATGCCTACTTTAAGTTTTTCTAATTAAGGGCTTACCATTTTGGACTTTCGTCAGGTGAAAATTTTCCAAGTATTGGACCACAGGCAATTTTACAGTCCGTATGGCCTGTCACAGACTGTACTACCCCTCTCTGAGATGTAATTCCAGTTTTTCAACTCAGTTAATTAATGAAATTTTCATAATTGTGGTTTATTCTAAGGGTCTTTTGTGACCTTCTGTGCTACCTAAAGACTTTCAAATGACCTGTACTTTATTCCTCTTATTCAAATTCATTCCCCACACTTAAAATTCTTTCAACTCACTCTTAAGAACTCTCTCAAAGAACTCTAGTGGAAGCTAAGCTTGGGAATCAAGGAAAGACTCATTCTTCTAAAAATTTTCTTCTTCAATCTTCTTCATTAGCTAAGTTATGTGGGATTGATTCTTTCTCACTTCCAACCAACAAGACCCAAAGTCTTTTTACTTGAATTTCATGGAATTTTGCTTACTTGAAATATGGGGTTTGAAGATTATTGTTTATTAAATTTAATTGAAGTATGAACTATGCTTTATTGTTTATTTTAAGTTGAGTTAAGCCCTAATATGTTGAATTACATTAGTATTATGAAGATTTGATTATGCATTGTCTCTTTAAAGTTTCAACTAAACATGGATGATCTATATTATGATTTAAATGTGTATTTATTTATGGATTTACTTGAATTTCATATTATATTGTTGAGTTTAGATTGAATCTATATTACCCATTGCTATTCACACATCATGAGCATTGTATTTTATG
The DNA here is from genome assembly GCA_026153255.1 of Solanum medicagineum. Lineage (NCBI taxonomy): Eukaryota > Viridiplantae > Streptophyta > Magnoliopsida > Solanales > Solanaceae > Solanum > Solanum medicagineum. Next base: position 3,859,369 of record JAPFFP010000089.1, read on the forward strand.
AAAATTAAAAAGTAGATTAAGCCTAATTTCGCTAGTGTATACGATTTTGATAAGATCATGGTTATCACAAGAATGTGATCACATAAATGTCTATGATATGGCTCTTTGAGCATTTTGGGTACTTTCACTATTCCGTATATGTGCATGAGCTATTCCTATGCATGAGAAGTATGGTTTTGACTATTATTTGGCTTTTCAACTCAATTATGAATGCTTATGAAATATGTTTGGCTTTTAAAGCCAAGTATGCATTGAAATGATTTGAAAATAATAATGTCTCTTATGAAAGTATGAATATGTATAAGTATTCTCATGGGATGGTTTGACTTAGCACCAATGGATTAGGGGCGTTAGGGCTATCCCGAAGGTCCTTCTCCCATTCTTTGAACTATATGCCAGCATAGGTATATTATAGCCATTACCAAAATGACCGGGTAGTAAGGAATGGTTACACATTTATATGATATAATACAATTTTGGAAATCCTTCTGAAATGATGTGATCGTATGGAAGGTGTCATCTACTTAAATGAAGAGGTTTGTAAGGTGTGATGTGGATTACCCTTGGCAACTAATCTTCTCCTATTGGTGGGAGGTCTTCTTCAAACAAATTCATGTAATATCTCGCATGAGTTTGTCGATTACAGTCCATCCCCACTATATATGAGCATATTGCACTTTATGCATCATGAATTTCATAGCATCTTGTTATACTACTTTCCTTTGCTATATACCTTTTTCTATATTATATGCCCTTGTCATCTAACATTGAATGTAGGTTTGATAGGTCATAAGCATTGAATGCCCGCATACGTAGTTTATTCAGACATACTAATGCATACTTTTGCCTATATGATCTAACCATGTAGGGAATGAGGACTACCTTCATCCACCATATGATGGTTAACTTGGATCTTGAAATTGCTTATTATAGTAAGTCCTATCTTCCTAGGACCAACCACCATTCCTCTGCCTATAGCGCTTTTGTTTATGTTATTTACTTTGAGTGTGAGCCCAAGGTACGTAGTAGCCCCCGTCCTATATTATGACTAGAGGTATTATTGGATATCTTGTAAACTCTTTTACGTTATATGCTAAGTGTTGTATTCAGAGATTATATTATGGATATGGAAACCTATTAGTTGTCATGATGCAGTTTGACTATGAGTATTATGATATGTTTATATGTCATGATGTGAAAGATCCTAAATCCCAAATTGCCTCCATAGAGTGCGTCATACTTACCCATCCCTTAGTATTTATGTGCTACATGTTATGTAAATCTATATTACTCCCTTTTCATAAGACATCCCTATAGAATAGTTCCTATTTTTCCATCCCTTAGAATGATGTGTTTACTATTCGTTTATGCTTCCAAACTGAAGATGTGAATATGGATACTTTGAGGCTAGTTTGGAGACTCCCGAGTTCCTATTTGCCATGTCACTCCTAGGCCCTAGGTCACATCATGACAACCTTGGTATCATAGTACTAGGTTTGTAAATAATCCTCAGAGTCTAACATGCCGTGTTGAGTAGTGTCCTATTCATGGTTGTGAAGTGCACCATGCCTATGAATGGGAGGCTATGATGACATTTTATGAATTGCCTCACTTCTTTATTCTTATGTCATGCTCGGATTGTATATTATGGTTTCCTTATCCTAACAGTGTCATTGATACATTACAGAAGATGCCTCCATGAAGAGCACCCTTACCAAGACTGGCCCCGGCTTGTGAGGACCAAGTTCCTCAAGGGCCTATGGAAGAGCCTATCTTTGACTATGAATTTCTTATGACCTTGCTATGCTTACCCAGGAAATGACTACTCAAACATGGCAGGCTAATCTTCCTCGGGATCCTACTCTGGCTTCTAGGGTGAGAGATTTCACCTGGATGAATCCCCTTGAGTTTCATGGGTCAAAGGCTGATGAGAGTGCTTAAGAGTTCATTGATGAGTTCACTAAGGTGTTGAATATTATGGTAGTCACTTCTAAGGAGAAAGCTAAGTTGGCTCCTCATCAATTCAAAGATGTGGCTCAAGTGTGGTACATTCAACAGTTGATGGAGAGGGTATGTGGTAATGCTCTAAATTAGGAGGAGTTCAAGTTCGCATTTCCGGATCGTTTCTTTCTACTTAAGCTTAGGGAGGACAGCATAACTGAGTTTATCAACCTTAGACAAGGTTGCATCAGTGTGAGGGACTATGTCCTCAAGTTCACAAAGCTCTCCAAGTATGGTCCTATGGTTGTGGCTGACCCCGTGCAAGAATGGACAAGTCCATTTCTGGTACCTCTGACTTAGTTGTGAAGGAATGTTATATGGCTATACTTATTTGGGATATGGACATCTCCAAGATCATGGTATATGCTGAACAAATTGAAGGAGAAAAGCTCAAGGAGAAGAAGGTGCATGATCCTAAGAGGGCTCGTCATGATGGTTGATTCTCCAACTCCAAGAGTGGTGGTTATGTTCACTTCCAACAGGGCCAAGGTTCTAATGTTCGGGTTGCAAATTCTAGCGTGCCTCCTCCCAAGGCACCAGTTGGTGGTGATCCATGGTTTTCCAAGTGTGAAAAGTTTGAGAAGAACCACACAGGTACATATTGGAGGAATTTAGGTGCATGCTTTGAGTGTGGTGATAAGAACCACAAGGTTTCTGATTGTGGTAAGAATGCTCAGAGAGGTCAAGGTTAGGTAGCTCAATGCCAACAAAGAGCTCCCCAATGTGTTTCTCCAAAGAACAATAGGTTATATGCTTTGCATGTCCGATAGGAAGTGGAAGAAGCTCTAAATATTGTGACCGGTACGTTGAAAGTCTTTGATTTTGATGTTTATGCTTTGGTTGATCTAGGTACAAATTTGTCTTTTGTGACTCATCTATTGGCTGTTAAGTTTGGTTTGAGTTCTGAAATTTTAAGCTAGCCCTTTTCATTTTATACTCCCGTGGGTTAATCTGCTTTTGCTCATCGAGTTCATCGGGGTTGTCCTATTTCTGTGTTGCATAAAGTCTTTTCATGTGATCTTGTGAAACTTGATATGTTTGATTTAGATATAATTCTTGGATGGATTGGTTGCATGCTTCAAATGCCGCTATAGATTGTTGAACCTGGAAAGTTAAGTTCTGATTCTCGAATGAGCTCATTCTTGAGTGGCATAGTAGTGGCTCCGCTATTAAATGTCAGCTATTTCCTACCTTAGGGCCCGAAAGGTGATTTCCAAGGAATTTATCTATCATATTGTCAGGGTCAAAGATGTGGAGCCCGAGTCACCTACTCTTGAATCAGTCTTAGTGGTGAATGAGTTTTCGAATGTATTTTTCGAAGACTTGCCTGGTATTCCTCCTGAAAGGGAAGTAGACTTTGGCATAGATCTTCTCCCGGATACTCAACTTATTCCATTCCTCCTTATCATATGGCGCCAGTTGGTTTGAAGGAGTTGAAGGATCAATTGAAGGATTTGTTGAAGAAGGGCTTCATTAGGCCAAGTATATCTCCACGGGGTGCTCTGGTATTATTTGTAAGAAAGAAAGATTGGTCCCTTCGGATGTGTATTGATTATGTGAAATTGAATAAGATAACCATCAAGAATAAGTATTTGTTGCCAAGGATTGATGACTTATTTGATCAACTTCAAGGGGATACAGATTTCTCAAAGATCGACCTCCGTTTCGGTTATCATCAGTTGAAGGTTAGGGAGTGTAATATTCCCAAGATATATTTTCAAACTAGGTATGGGCATTTTGAAATTGTGGTGATATCTTTTGGTTTAACTAATGTTATGACAGTGTTTATCGATCTTATGAATCAGGTGTTCAATCCATTCCTTGATAGTTTTATGGTTTTCTTCATCGATGATATTCTCATTTATTTCCAAAGTGAGCAGGAGCATATGGATCATTTGAGGATGGTTCTTCATACTTTGAGAGAGAAAATATAGTATGCTAAGTTCAGCAAATGTGAGTTTTGGTTGGGTGAATAGCTTTTCATAGTCACGTGGTGTCCGATGATGGTATTAAGGTTGACTCGAAGAAGACTGAGGCTGTGAGTAATTGTCCTAGACAATTGACTCCATTGAATATTCGTAGTTTTCTTAGGTTGAAAGATTATTATAGAAGGTTTGTTGAAGGGTTATCATCTATTACATCTTCATTGACTAAGTTAACCCAAAATAAGGCTAAGTTTGTATGGTCGAATGAATATGAGAAGAGGTTTCAGACTTTGAAGGATCTACTTACATCAGATCCTGTTTTGACTTTACCTAATGGCCTAGATGGGTTTGTGATGTATTGTGATGCTTCTTGGATTGGGTTGGGTTGTGTACTTATGCAACATGGTAAGGTGATAACTTATGAGTCAAGGCAATTGAAGGTGCATGAGCATAATTATCTGATTCATGATCTTGAGTTAAGTTATGGTGTTTGCCTTGAAGATTCGGAGACACTATTTGTATGGGGTGCATATTGGTGTTTTCACCAATCACAAGAGTTTGAAATATGTGTTCACATAAAGGGATCTTAACTTGAGACAAAGGAGGTGGTTGGAACTCAAGGACTGCGACATGAGTGTGCAATATCATCCTGGCAAGGCAAATGTTGTAGTCGATGCTCTTAGTAGGCTATCTATGGGAAGCGTGGCTCATGTTGATGAGGGGAAGAAGGAGTTGGCAAGGGATGTTCACCGTTTAGCTAGGTTGGTGTTAGGTTTGCCGACTCTAATGATGGTGGTATTCATATTATAAATGGGGCCGAATCTTCTGTGGTTGTTGATATTAAGGCTAAGCACGATCTAGATCCATCATTAGTTGAGTTGATGATATTAGTTGCTGAAAAAAAGGTAGAGGTTTTCTCCTAAGGGGGAGATGGTGGGCTTTGGTAGTAAGATCAGTTATATGCTCCGGATGTGGATGATCTTAGGAGGGTGATCATGAGTGAAACCCATAACTCTCATTATTCTATTCATCTGGGATCTACTAAGTTATATCAGGATTTGAGGGAAGTGTAGTGGTGACAAGTTATGAAAAAGGATATACCTCAGCTTATATCCGAATGCCCTTAACGTCAACAAGTGAAGGTAGAGCACCAAAGGCTCGATGGCTTGACCTAGGATATTGAAATCTCTACTTGGAAGTGGGAAGATGTGAACATCAATTTTGTGGCTGGTTTACCTCGGACCCTAAGGTGATTTGACTCAATTTGGGTTATTATTGATTGGATGTCTAAGTTGGCTCATTTTCTTCCGATCAAGACTACCTTTAGTGCCGAAGATTATGTAATGTTGTACATCCCAGAGTTGGTGAGGTTGCATTGTGTGCCTAGGTCTATCATTTTGGATCATGGTACCTAATTTACCTCACACTTTTGGAGGTAGTTTCAAAGAGGTCTTCGGTACTAAGGTGCAGTTGAGTACCACCTTCCATCCTCAAGTAGGTGTTCAAGCTGATAGGACAATTTAAACATTAGAGGACATATTGAGGGATTGTATATTGGAATTCAAAGGTAATTGGGATGATTATTTTTCATTCATTGAGTTTGCTTATAATAATAGTTTTCATGCTAGCAGTGGTATGACACCCATTTGAGGCCTTGTATGATAGGAGATGTGGATCTCCAATAGGGTGGTTTGAGTTAGGAGAGATGGTTTTGATTGGCCTGGATTTGGTGTTGGAGTATATGCATAAGGTGAAGTTGATTAGGGAGAGGTTAACGACAACCCAAAGTCGCCAAAAGTCCTATTCGGATGTTAGGAAGAGGGATCTTGAGTTGCATGTTGGTGATAGGGTATATGTGAAAGTCTCACCTATGAAGGGTGTGATGTATTTTGGGAAGTAGGGTAAGCTAAGTCCCTAGTATGTAGGTCCTTATGAGATTGTTGAGCGGATTGGGAATGTGGCCTATAGGTTGGATTTGCCTTTGGATTTGAGTTCTATTCACCCGATTTTCCATGTGTCTATGTTGAGGAAGTTGGTTGGTAATCCTTGTACTATTGTGCTTTTGGAAGGTGTAGAGGTTGAGGAGAACTTGTCTTATGATGAAGTCCAGGTTGAGATTTTGGATAGGCAAGTGAACGGGCTTCGTAACAATGATGCGGCTTCGGTTAAGGTACCTTGAACAAATCAATATATGGAGAGTGCTACATGGGAGGCAGAGTTTGACATGATGAAATGATGTCCCCATCTTTTCCAATCTCCTCAGTCCTAAGGTATTAGGTTCTTCCTTTTCCAAGTGGTCCTAATTCTTTCACTCTTGAGTTTTATGACATGATATTCATACATGAGCACCAAACTGATTATTATGATGCTTTGAATGATTTGAATATGTTTTATATGAATTTTACGAACTTTGTGATTTTCAGGTGATGAAATATGGATTGTATCTTGTGAATGAATGTTTCATGTTCGAAGTTAAGCCTTTCAAGCTTTGTTTTTGCACATTCGAGGATTACTATTCCCAAGGGGGAGATGATGTAAGGAATCGGACTTTGTACGACCTTATTGAAGCTTGGAAATTTGGTTTCAGAAAGTTTTGGACCAAGGTGATACTTACTGGAAAACGTCACGGTCCATGTGGTGCTTTACAGACCATGTTGATCCTCTTTGAAGTGGCCCTTGGCCTTGTGTGGGAGTGTAGAGGCCTTAAGGTGGAGTTTTGGACCAAGCCATACTATACTTGTACCCCACATGGACCGTGTAAGGCCATACGGACCGTGTGGTAGGCCGTATGGTAGGCTTGGGCTTGAGACTCCACAGCTTAGAGCCTAAGTGAAGTGGTATGGCCAGGTATACGGTCCATATTCCCTTTCGTGTGAGTTTTAGAGTGAAATTTTTCTAAGTATTAGATCACCATCGCGGAACTTCATCGTGGAGAATTTTCTAAGTAGAGCAGGACGGAGGAGGCAGACAAACCGTGTGGCTTGGTATGGTACGTACCACCCTTCGCATAGATGCCTATGTTGAGTTTTTCTAAGTATGGGATTACCATTTTGGACCTCCATTAAGTGGAAATTTTCCATGTGTTGGACCACAGGCAAGTGTACGGTCTGTAGGGCCAGTCATGGACCGTACCATCCCTCCCTGAGACGTAATTCTAATTTTTCAACTTGTTTCATTAATGATGTTTTCATAATTATGTTTTATTCTAAGGATCTTTTGGGACCTTCTATGCTACCTAAATACTTTCAAATGACCAATACTTTATTCCTCTTCTTCAAATTTATTCCTCACTTAAAATTCTCTCAAGTCACTCTTAAGAACTCTCTCAAATACCTCTAGTGAAAGTTAAGCTTGGAAATCAAGGAAAGACTCATTCTTCTCAAAATTTCTTCTTGAATCTTCTTCATTAGCTAAGGGATGTGCGATTGATTATTGGTCCCTTCCAACCAAGAAGATCCTAACTCTTTTTACTTGAATTTCATAGAATTTTGCTTACTTCAAATATGGGTTTTGAAGATTATTATTTATTAAATTCAATTGAAGTATGGAGTATGCTTATTTGATGATTTTAAGTTGATTTAATCCCTAATATGTTAAATTACTTGATTATTATGAATATTTGAATATGCATTGTCCCGTTAAAGTTCGTTTAAAGCATGGTAATCAATATTCTGATTTGAATATGGATTTTGCTGATGGGCTTACTTGAATTTCATATGACATTGTTGATTTTAGATTAGATCTATATTGCCCGTTGCTATTCACACATCATTCATGGAATATGCATTCATAAGCATTGAATTTTATGAAAATTATGAAGTTGGTTAAGCCCAATTATGTTTATGTATATGATTTTTATAAGATTATGTTTATGACAATAATATAATTACGTAAATGTCGATGATATGGCTCTTTGAGCATTTTGGGTGCTTGCACCATTTGTATATGCGCATGAGCTATTCCTATGCATAAGAAGCGTGGTTTTGACTATGATTTGGCTTTTGAACTGAAGTATGAATGTTTATGAAATATGTTTTGCTTTTAAGACCAAGTATGCATTGAAATGATTTGAAATGAGTAATGTCTCTTTTGAAAGCATATATGCATATATTCTCGTGTAATGTTTTGACTTAGCATCGATGGATTGGGGGCGTTAAGGCTATACCCAAGGGCCCCCTCCCATTTCTCAAACTATGTGCCAGCATAGGTATATGGCAGCCGTTAGCGAGATGAACGGGTCGTAGGGAATTGTTACACATTACTATGATATGATATGATTTTTGAAATACTTTTGAAATGATGTGATTGTAAGGAAAGTTTCTATCCACCGAAATGGCGAGGTTCATAAGGTATAATGTAGATTACACTTGGCAACTAATCTTCTCCTACGGATGAAAGGTCATCATCGGACTAATTCATATAATAGCTAGTATGAGTTTGATTTGTTGGTTATAGTCCATCCTCACAATATATGAGTATTATTTCCTTTTATGCATCATGAATTTCATAGCATCTTGTTATACTACTTTCCTTTGCTATACACCTTTTTCTTTATTATGTGCCCTTGTCATCTAACATTAAATTCAGGTTTAACAGGTCATATATATGACATGCCATAACTCCATACTCCTATGTGTCCATGTTTCAAGCCTTATTTGTGTTGGTAGGGAGTGTATTAGGTTCATGGGAGACTTCCAGTACTTAGACGAGTTCAAGACCTCTCTACGAGTTGAGTTTTGGGTGAATGCAAGGGTCAAATTTAAATGAGCATAAATTTTAGCACACTTGAAATTGGATAGCCCACAACATATCAAATGAAATCCCTTTGAGTTAGCTTTCTAACTCACTAGGTTTCACCTCATTTCGAGTTCGGATGAAGGAGTTATGACCGTTTTCCTGAGACCCTCCCGTGCAGTGAAACCACACGGGCAGCTTGACGGGCAGTGGAGCTTTGGAGGAGCCGTCTTGGCTGACTTGAGCTGGAAAAGACCATTTTTGGTCTAAAGCATGTGACACGGCGAGTGGAACAGGTCATTTGCTTGCCACTGACCGTGTGGCTGGTCGTGGAGTGTGTGCAAGTGAGGAAGAGTGGGCATGAGAGGCGTTTTGACCTAGCGCAGTGCCACGGGAACCTTTGACGGGCCACGGCAGGTCAGACAGCTCATGGTCTTGGGGTGTGGTGTGTCTTGGCAACATTGTTTCTCTAAGTGTGGTTCAACAGACCACTACGCGGACCTTGTAGCACCATACGACCCGTGAAAGTCGCCCGTCAAAGTGACAATGACGGTAATTTTTCTAAGTGTTCCCAAGTTCCCATTTTTGACCAAGTCTCATATCACGGGCACTCTACATGACCCTTGGAGTGCCACACAACCCGTGTGGGCCTCAGTGGGGCATCACTTTGCCAATTTTTCCATCCATTCACTAATGGCATTTTCATGAATTTAATTCATTCTAGTGACATGTTTATACCTCTAATGATATCTTAACCTTCCTAAAAGACTTAAACCCTATTCCAAAGGATCAAAGTCATTACTCTCAACTTGAAAACACTCTCAAATCCTCTCAAAAGCCTCTACCAAGTCCCTAATATATATTCAAGGGAACTCAAGAACAAGTTTGGATTTCAAGACTCCATTCCAAGCTTCCATTCTTTCCTAAATCAATTTCAAGAGATTCAAGCCCTAAGGTATGTTGGTTTCAACCATTGGATTCTTTCACCCATGGTGCCCAATCTTCCCTTTTTGTTTACATAAATTGCATGATTCTAAGTTGATTTTCTTGTGGGTCTTATTATGAATTTAAACTACAAACTTTGTTGGGGTTTCACAAAAATGTAGTTGTCTAAGCATGTTTTGAGTTATGAATCTGTGATCTAATATGAGATTTGATGGTGGGTTTTGATGTATCTTGCATGCGGGTATTACAAAGAGTTGGTGGGTGGTTTTTCATTGAATTTTCTTGCATGATTTCACTCTTGAATTGCATGAGCTTAACTAGCATTACACCCGCCAAGTGTTTAATAAAATGTCTGGTTTTGAATTTTGAGCTATTGATGATCTATTGCATGGCCAATGAACTAAGTTATATTATGATAATGAATGGATAGTATTTAAGTGATGATTTCATGATATGTATCTACAGTGTTGTGAGTTGACCATAACTAATTGAGGGGTTGATACCTCAACCACTTCGGATGGGGGTGGTATGCCATCAACCAATTGAGGGGTTGATACCTTAATCACTTCCGGCGGAGGGTAGTCATGTCCGTCAACCAATTGAGGTGTTGATACCTCAATCACCTCGGATAGGGGTGGTAAACCATCGACCAATTGAGGGGTTGCTACCTCAATCAGTTTCGATGGAGGGTGGTCATGTCCATCAACCAATTGAGTGGTTGATTCCTCAATTACTTCTAAGGGGTGGTCAACCTTGAATTCCAAGTACTACCTTTCTTGATCTATGATTATGGTCTCCTCCTTCACATGTAATATGTCCTATATAAGCATGTTTTACTTCAAATATCATTCATACATGTCATATTATTATTATGCTATCCATTACTTCTTATATTGCATTTTGACTATGTTGCCTATCTCTTGTTGCATTGCATCCTACATACTTAGTATATTTAAATGTACTAACGCATACTCTAAGCTTACATGATGTTACCATGTAGAAACTGGAGCTCCACTTGATCATGCTCCTCCTCCACGTGGCTAGTACTATCTTTCAAAGAAAGTTGGTGAGTCCTCAACTCTGAGGACATGTTTCTTGAATTTATGCTATCTATTGAGTTGTATTATATTGGAAACTTATAACCAAAAGGGTGAGCTAGGAGATTGTCTTGGTCCTCACTCCTATCTATGTATTAGATGTGTTGGTGGAACCTTATGACATGTTAATGTTGTACTATTGGCTTGTTATGCTTCTATGCTATCAAAGATATCCTTTAGGCCTATATTTCCCCTTTTTCTATCTATTGTTGAAGTATAATTTCTTCGACGACCAAGGATACGTAAGGATATGCTAAGATGCTTGTTTGGGGTTCCTTTTGGATCCCCATTCACAATGTCACGCCTGGGCCCTTGTCTTGGGTCATGAAAAACTTTGTATCAGAGCCCTAGGTTGCTAATGGTCCTTGGCATCGAACACACCACGTTGATTAGAGTCTTATTCATGGTTGTGTTGTGCACCATAACTATGAGTAGTAATAGGCTCTGAGACATTTTAGGAAATGTTTCCTTTGTTCATGGTCTATGCCGTGCTATAGAAGTTAGGTAAGGTTTCCCTCTAACGAATATTCTTTGCCATTTTTAGATCATGCCTAACAAAAGAGGAAGAAGAGCTTGTACTCCCGAGGGATAACCGGCTCTTGGAGAGCTTCAGGATGCTCTCACTTTGCTGGCTCAAGCCATGGCTGTCAATCAAGGGGACCAAGCCCCTCATGCTCCAACTCCGGCATCTAGGGTAAGGGATGTCACGAGGATGGACATACCAGAGTTCAGTGAATCTAAAGTTTATGAGGACCCTCAAGAATTTATTGATGATGTATACAAAGTGTTGGGTATTATGGGTGTTAGATCAGAGGAAAGACAGAATTGCCGGCTTACCAACTCAAGGAGGTGGCCCAAATATGGTTTACTCAATGGAAGGAGGAGAAGGGGAACAATGACATGATTCTATGTGAGGAGTTTAAGGAGACTTTCCTCAACTTGTTCTTTCCTCTTGAGCTTAGGTAGGCCAAAATGATGGAGTTCATGAATTTGAAGTAAGGAACTATGAGTATAAGGGAGTATGACCTCAAGTTCAACCAACTTTCAAAATATGCTCCCTAATTGGTGGCTGATCCAAGATCTAGAATGAATAAGTTTGTGATGGGTGTATCCAATTTGGTAAATGAGGAGTGCCGAGCCACTATGTTCATTAGTGACATGGATTTGTCCCGCTTGATGACTTATGCTAAACAATTGGGGGTATGGGGAGAAATTGAAGAAGAGAAAGGGTCATGAGGCCAAGAGGGCCATTTTGATGGTAAGTTCCAAACTCCCAAGGGTGGTCGTATTCATCAAGGCCAAGATCTTCTCATGCTCCTAATAGAAGATTCACCAATGACTGCCCAAGGGCCCAAGGTGATGGTGGTGTGGTGCCTAATGCTATGTGTCCAAAGTGTGGTAGGGGTCATAGTGGTCCGTGTTTGAAGGACACCAATGCTTGTTTTGGTTGTGGTGAAGTGGGACATAAGGTGATGGATTGTCCACAAAATTGCAACAAGGGTAAGGATGTTCCTCCTCAAGGCCGGGGTGCTAATGCGGTTTCTTTTTGGGAGAGGAGGCCAACAAGGTGGTGCCCCAAGGCACAATCGATTCTATGTTCTTCATGGGAGGCAATGCATTGATGAGGTTCCTAATGTCGCTACTGGTATGTTAAAAGTCTTTTATTTTGATGTGTATGCATTGATTGACCGGGGTGCCATTCTTTATTTTATTACCCCTTTTGATGCCAAAAGGTTCCATGTTAAACTCGAGTTGTTGTGTGAGCCATATGAGGTGTCTACTCCTGTTAGTCTATCTATTGTTGCTAGTAGGGTCTATAAAGATTGTCCAATTTACATTTTGCATAAAATATTGCCATGTGACTTCGTTGAGTTGGACATGTTAGATTTTGACATTATTCTTGGGATAGATTTGGTTGCATGCATACTATGCCTCTATTGATTGTAGAACCCATAGGGTCAAATTCCAATTCCCCAATGAACCCAACCTTGAGTGGGAGAGTCATGATGTGGTGGTTAAGAGTAGGTTTACTTCTTGCATTAAAGCCCAAAGGTTGATCTCTAAGGGGTGTCTCTATAATCTTGTGAGTGTTAGGGATGTGGAGTGTAAAGTTCTTCCCATAGAGTCGATTCTGATGGTTAATGAGTTCCTAGATGTCTTCCCAAAAGACCTTCCTGGTGTTCTTCCTGAAAGGGAAACATATTTCGGTGTAGATCTCCTTCCCGACACTTAACCTATTTCTATTCCCCCTTACCGTATGACCACGATTGCGTTAAAACAGTTGAAGGAGCAATTAAAAGACTTGTTGGAGAAGGGTTTTATTAGGCCTAGCCAATCACCTTTGGGTGCACCAATGTTGTTTGCGAAGAATAAGAAGGGTTCTTTTAGAATGTGTATTGATTAACGGCACCTTAGTAGAGTCACCATCAAGAATAAGTACCCTCTATCAAGGAGTGATGATCTGTTTGACCAACTTCAAGGGGTAGTCACTTCTCTAAGATTAATCTTCGGTCCGGGTATCACCAAATAAAGGTGATAGAGTGTGACATTTCTAAGACGTCCTTTCGGAGTAGGTATGGGCACTGTGAATTTATGGTTATGTCTTTTGGGTTAATCAATGCACCGACTATCTTCATGGACGTTATGAACAGAGTCTTCAAACCTACCTTGATTTGTTTGTTGTGGTCTTCATTGATGATATTTTGATCTTTTCCCGTAGTGAGGAGGAGCATATGAGTCATTTGAGGTTGGTGCTATAAAGATTGCGGGAAGAGAAGTTGTATGCCAAGTATGAGAAATATGAGTTTTTGTTGCAAGAGGTTGCCTTTCTAGGTCATTTGGTATCGGTGGACGGTATTAAAGTGGATCCTAAGAAGACAGAAGTGATCTGAAATTGGCCTAGACCTTTGACCCCATTAGATATTAGAAGCTTCTTGGGCTTAGCGTGTTATTAATGGAGATTAACGAATGGGTTCTCTTCTATTGCTTCTCCTATGACTAAGTTGACTCAAAAGAAGGCTAAATTTGTGTGGACCGAGGAGTGGAAAAGAGTTTCCAAAATTTGAATGATAAGTTTGTGTCTGCTCCTATCTTGTCACCAGTGGATTTCTTATTTGTTGTTATGCTTTAAGGGTTGGTTTCGATTGAGTTTTGATGCAAAATGGTAAGGTGCTAGATTATTCCTTTAGACAACTCAAGGTGCACAAAAGGAATTATCCTACCCATGATATTGAATTGGCCGACGTGGTTTTTCCTTTGAAAATTTAGCGTCATTATTTGAATGGGGTGCATGTTGATGTGTTTACCAATCATAAGATTCTCCAATATGTGTGCACCAAAGAATATCTCAATTTGGGACAACAAAGGTGGTTAGAGCTTCTTAAGGATTATGATATGCGTGTGCATTATCACCTCGGTAAGGCTAATATGGTAGCCGTTGCTTTGAGTAGGGTTTCTATGGGTAGCCTAGCTTATGTTGATGATGGGGGCATAGAGGCGGCTAGAGAGGTTCATCAGTTGGCTAGATTGGTAGTTAGGTTGGAGGAGGTTGATAACGGTGGAGTAATGGTGGTTGATGGTTCCAAATCTTCGTTGGTTGAGGAGGTGAAGGCAAAGCAAGATCTTGCCCCTGCCTTGCTAGAGTTGAAGGCTTCGGTGAGAGAGGGTAAGGTGGGGGTTTTATCCCAAAGGGGAGATAGTGCTCTTAGGTTCCAAGGGAGATTGTGTGTGCCTAGTGTTGATGACTTGAGGGAGAAGATTCTTGATGAGATTCATAACTCTTCCTATTCCATTCACCCCGGTTCTACAAAGATGTATAGGGACTTGAGAGAGGTGTATTGGTGCTGAGGTATGAAGAAAGACATTGCTAAGTTTGTGTCCGGTTTCCATAATTGCCAACAAGTCAAAGCCCAACATCAAAGGTCTGGTGGCCTAACCCATGACATAGAGATTTCTACTTTGAAGTGGAAAGTGATTAATATGGATTCTGTGGTTGGGTTACCTACGACTAGAAATGGTTTTGATTCTATTTGGGTTGTGGTTGATTGGATGACAAAGCCAACTCATTTTTCTACTGGGTAAGGCTACATATAGTGCCGAAGACTATGCTAAACTGTACATCCATGAGTTGGTGAGATTGTATGGGGTACCCTTGTCTGCCATATTGGATCGTGCTCCTCAATTGACTTCACACTTTCGGAGGTCCTTCCAAATAGGTCATGGTACCAAGGTTAAGCTTAGTACGACATTTCACCCTCAAACGGATGGCCAAGTCAAAAGAACTATCCAAACTCTTGAGGATATGCTTAGGGCTTGTGTATTCGAGTTTGAGGGTAGTTGGGATGATCATCTTCCATTGATTGAATTTTCTTATAATTATAGCTATCATGCAAGCATTGGAATGGCTCCTTTTGAGGCCCTTTATGGAAGGTGTTGTAGGTCCCCAGTTAGATGGTTGAGTTAGGGGCGATGTCCTTTTCAAGTACTGATTTGGTTATTGAGGCTATGGAGAAGGTGAGGGTGATTAGAGAAAGATTGAAAACTACCCAAAGTTGGCAAAAGTCCTACACCGATGTGAGGAGAAGGGATCTTGAATTCAAAGTTGGTGATTGGGTCTATTTGAAGGTCTCACCCATGAAGGGTGTCGTCCTATTTGGCAAAAAGGACAAGTTGAGCCCTAGATTTTTGGGTTCATATAGAGTGTTGAGGAATATCTATAAGGTGGCCTATGAGTTGGAGTTTCCCAATGACATGCATATGGTATATTTGGTCTTCTATGTGTCGATGCTAAGGAAACGTGTGGGTGATCCTAGTGCTATTGTGCCTCTAGATGTTGTGGGTGTCATTGAAGACAATTTGACCTATGAGTAGGTTCTAGTAGAAAACGTGTATAGGGAAGTGAAGAGGTTGAGGAACAATGAGGTAGCTTCTGTTAAGGTTCTTTGGAGAAACCAACAAGTTGAAAGTGCCACATGCGAAGCTGGGGTGGACATGCAAAAGCGATTTCCATATCTCTTCCACTCTAGTCAAGCCTATGGTACTAATATCCCCTATGTAATTTCAATTCTTATGTTTTGGGCCTTATGTCGTTCTATGCATTCACGCTTATGTTTTATGGTAATTTTTTATGTTCATGTTGAGACTCTTGAAAATAATGTTTAAGTACATTTGTTGCATCCATGCTGGGCCAAAATCTTCATGATTTCTTTCCTTGTGTACGCTTCTTTGACATTCGGGGACGAATGTTCCCAAGGGGTAGATATTGTGACATATGTATCCATGTTTCAACCCTTATTTGTGTAGGTGGGAAGTGTATTGGGGTCATGGGAGACTTCTAGTACTTAGACGAGTTTTGGGTGTTGGTTCATGCAAGGGTCAACTTTAAATTAGCATAACTTTAGTACACTTGGAACTGGATGGCCCACAACATGTCAAATGAAAACCCTTTGAGTTAGCTTTCCAACGCACTTGGTTTCACCTCATGTCGAGTTCAGATGAAGGAGTTATGACCGTTTTCGTGAGACCCCCCCTTGCAGTGAAACCACACGGGCAGCTTGACGGGCAGTGGAGCTTTGAACGGGACATCTGGGCTGTATTAAGATGGAAAAGACTATTTTTGGTTTAAGGCATATGACACGGACAGTGGCACGGGTCATGTGTCTGGTCGTGGAGTGTGTACAAGTGAGGAGGAGTGGGTGTGAGAGGAGTTTTGACCAAATGTAGTGCCACGGGCACCTTTGACGGGCCATGACAAGTTAGATGGCTCGTGAACTTTGGCCGTGGGTTGGCGTGGCAACATTTATTCTCTAAATGTGGTTCAACGGACCATTACACAGACCGTGTAGCACCACATGGCCCGTGAAAGTGGCCCGTCACAGTGACAATGACGGTAATTTTTCTAAGTGTTCCCAACTTCCAATTTTAGACCAAGTCATCATCTCAAGGCACTCCACACGACCCGTGTCGGCCTCATTGGGGCATCACTTTTCCAATTTTTCCATCCGTTCATTAATGGCATTTTCGTGAATTTAATTCATTCTAATGAACTTTTTAGACCTCCAATGCTATCTTAGACTTCCCAAAAGACTTAAACCCTATTCGAAAGGATCAAACTCATTACTCTCTACTTGAATACACTCTCGAATCCTCTCAAACACCTCCACCAAGACCCTAATACAAATTCAAGGGAACCCAAGAACAAGTTTGGATTTCAAGACTCTATTCCAAGCTTCCATTCTTTCCCAACTCAATTTCAGGAGACTCAAGCTCTAAGGTATGTGGGTTTCAACCATTGGATTCTTTCACCTACAGTGCCTAATCTTCCCTATTATAGATAAATTGCATAATTCTAAGTTCACTTACTTGTGGGTCTTACTTATTATGAATTTAAACTATGAACTATGTTGGGGTTTCACAAAAGTGTGATTGTTTAAGCATGTTTTGAGTTATGAATCTAGATCTAATTTAAGATTTGATGGAGACTTTTGATGTATCTTGCATGAGGGTATTACCAAGAGTCTGTGGGTCATTTTACATTGAACTTTATTGCATGATTTCACTATTGAGTTGCATGAGATTAACCTAGCATTATACACTTGCCAAGTGTTTGATAAAATGTACGATTTCGAACTATTTAGCTATAGATGATCTATTGCATGACCTATGAACTAAGTAAGCATGTTTTGAGTTATGAATCTATGATCTAATTTAAGATTTGATGGATAATTTAAGATTTGATGGAGACTTTTGATGTATCTTGCATGAGGGTATTACCAAGAGTCTGTGGGTCATTTTACATTGAACTTTATTGCATGATTTCACTATTGAATTGCATGAGATTAAACTAGCATTATATACTTGCCAAGTGTTTGATAAAATGTCTGATTTCGAACTATTTAGCTATAGATGATCTATTGCATGACCTATGAACTAAGTAACTTTATGATGATGAAAGGATAGTGTTAATGTGATGATTTCATGATATGTATCTATAGTGCTATGGGTTGACCATAACCAATTGAGGGGTTGATACCTCAATCACCATCGGCGGAGGGTGGTAATGTCCCTCAATCAATTGAGGGGTTGATACCTCAATCGCCTCGGTTGCGGGTGGTAAGCCATCAACCAATTGAGGGGTTGATACAATGGAGGGGGGTCATGTCCATCAACCAATTAAGGGGTTGGTTCCTCAATCACTTCTAAGTGGTGTTCTACCTTGTATTCCAAGTACTAAGTTGCTTGGTCTATGATGATGGTCTCTTCCTTTACATGTAATATGTCCTATATAAGCATGTTTTACTTCAAGTATCATTCATACAAGTCATATTGTTATTATGCTATCCATTGCTTCTGATAGTACATTTATGTTGCCTATCTCTTGTCGCATTGCATCCTACTTACTTAGTACATTCAAATGTACTAACGCATACTCTATGCATACATGATGTTACTCTGTAGGAACTAGAGCCCCATTTGATCATCCTCCTCCTGTACATAGTTAGTACTATCTTTCAAAGAAAGTTGGTGAGTCCTCAACTCTGAGGACATGTTTCTTGAATTTATGCTATGTATTGACTCTTATGATGTTGGAAACTTATAACCATGAGGGTGAGCCCGGAGATTGTCTTGGTCCCCGCTCCTATCTATGTAATAGAGGTGTTTTTGGAACCTTATGACATGGCCATGTTATACTATTAGCTTGTTACGCTTCTATGGTATCAAAAGTGTCCCTTAGCCTTGTATTTCCCCTTTTTCTATCAATTGTTGATGTATGATTGCTTCTGCGACCAAGAATATGTAATGATGTGCTAAGAGGCTTGTTTGGGGTTCCTTTTGGATCCCCATTCGCTGTGTCATGTCTAGGCCCTTGGCTTAGTTTGTGACAATATGTATTGCATGCCCACAGTACTAACTGATGTTCATGCTCAAACAGTAAAGCAGTCGCTATCAAGTATAAACCTAACTGGAGGTTAGGGTCGAACCCATAGGGAATATGGGGTTGACCATATTTATTCACCAACAATTATTTCAAGCATCAATCAACTACTTCTCTTGAATGGGGGGCGGGGTTTGCAATTTTGAAACAAAAGAAGATAAAAACACTACACTACTAATGCAAAGAGACAACCAAATTGATGGACTTGAGAATTGTGTTCCCCATGATTCGTAAACTCATATACCCCAAATAACATAACTCTAATTGAGATATCACATGCAGGACAATAGCTTTGGTTCTTCCAGCCTTCTTGTGAAGGTGAAGGTCGAATTTCACCATGGCGCTTGGTCGACAACCATGGTGTGCCAACTAACCGTTTCCCATTGTCCTAGTCAACCACTCCTTGGTCAGGTTTGGTTTATTAGAGGAGAACACATCGATCGAATCCTGTGATCTACTTCTCTTTTCCTATTCGTCACTACCTAGGTCAGGATCATAATAGTAGGTGGAGTTTGGTGTTCGCCACCACTAAACAACATAAGTGAAAGGAAATAGAAAAATACATGCAAATACCCTATCAAAGAAATGCATAAAATCGGGGTTATTTCAAGTCAACTCCTCATGATTCCCACAACCACAAGTTGTGGGTGGTTAGCCACTCATGACTAGAGCAACATCGCAAACAATGAGTATAATAAACATGGCTTAGAGATTACCCAAGAATAATTAAGAAGAAAACCACCTTGATGTTGAAACCGCAAGATTGCAACAATGGAGTTTGAGTACAAGTGATTTCAAACCCCCCAAAATGGGTCTTCAAATAAAAATCCTAAAGCTACTCTAAAACCTTAAAAAAGTTCTCTCTGAGAATATTCAAAGTTGTAGAATTTGTAAAAAGTGTCAAGTCTCCCTTTCAAAAACCCTATCATTAACTATTTATACTATTTACAAAAAGATCCTACAAATAAAATTGAAAATAAAGCTGGCAACAGATATGG
This sequence comes from Solanum medicagineum, assembly GCA_026153255.1. Classification (NCBI taxonomy): domain Eukaryota; kingdom Viridiplantae; phylum Streptophyta; class Magnoliopsida; order Solanales; family Solanaceae; genus Solanum; species Solanum medicagineum. The sequence goes on from JAPFFP010000089.1 coordinate 3,879,002, forward strand.
TTCGCAGGTACAACTTATAGGGTGACTTACAAGTCATAATCTGGCTTTTGTAGTCAGGACTTGGCATTTTTGACTTGACTGCTATGATCCATTGCTACGATTAATGGTCTGATCTACGACTCGTAGTGTCTTCTCTTAGTCTCTAGTTGCAGTTCTTGGTCCAAATTTTGGCAACACTGTTTCTGGCTACGAGGCCCCTTTTGATGAATCGTACTGAGACTTATGATCCATAGGTTAGCCTCATATAGCTGACCTTCACTTTCCAAATTTCTAATTTTTGAACACTATTTCTGGCTACAAGGGAACACTACGACTCATAGCTTGGGCTACGACTCATAGGGTGGCACGTATGTCCTCAACTTCATCAAAATCTGCAATTTTCTCCGAAAATCTTGCCAACCTATTTTCTGCAAGAACAACACAAAAACATATAAAAACCATAAAAAGTCACATTAAGAACATGTAGAATCCTATGTTTTATGCATCAAATGTGTTGTAATTTGACATCTTTGCAAAATCCTATGCAAAAATCCTTTCTTTTTTCTTTTTTAGTTGTGCCTCATTTTTGAACTAATTTTGCTATTCTTTTCATTTCAAGACATCTTTTCTTACTTTTTCTCTCACTCGGCACATGATTTTCCGTCTTTTCTTTCATTTCCAACTGGTTGCCTCATTTTTGCTACTATATCACTATATTAGCCACCCTTAACTTAGGCTTTTAGCCTGAGGTGAAGCACCCAATATTCATTCCCTAAACCTGGTCCACTTTTGGTAGCCACCCTGAACTTAGGCTTTCTACCTCAATCAAGGTTCACATGTTCAAGGATAGACCAGGGCTAATATAAAGGTATTTCACTAAACAAGGTTAGGCTAGCCAGGTATGAAGAAAAAATAGGTACATGAAAGGCTCAAACATTTGGGGAAAGGGATGAACTGCTACATTTGGTAGGTCATTTTTGCAAAAGTGGACTAACTTAAAGAATAATGGCCTAAGATTCTTTTCTAATCAACCAAGATCTCCAATCCAATCTCAGAGTAACAAGGCAAGTTCTAAATCAGCATACAATGCATGAATATGACAAAAGATTTCTCACACACTCAGGGCATATCATACACAATTAATCATAGACTCATGGGTCATGCTTCAAGCATTAACTTGCCTTCACTTTATCACAACAAATATTGCCAAACCAATCACATGCAAGATTGCAATAATAACCAACAATCCCAAAAATTTTGTGGGTATCCATTTTTCAAAACATTCAAAAAACCATTCAAGATTATATACTTGCCAAAAGTAATAATCACTATATATCTTCAAATTATCTACAACATCTAAACATGCCGGTTCAACAAAAAGTAAACTCATCCACAAGGAAAATGAAGCACGACAAGAAAACCTTGGGAACTAAAATAGGATAGTTAAGGACTAAATGCTACTTAGACTTCACTCAAGTCCATCACTTCCCATACCCCACCAAAAAGTTGATACTTTATCCTCAAAGTAGTTAACAAAAAAAGCAAAAAGAACAAGGGGCATATCTTGGGTTACCTCCCAAGCAACACTGAATTTAGTGTCGCAGCACGACGAGGCAAGGTTTACCCCGTATGCCTCCTCAACATCCTATTCTTCCACTGTTTTGATTTCCTCCATGTCTTCCATGTAGATCTTGACTCTTTGACCATTGACATTGAAGATTTTTCCATCTCAACTTTCTAACTCGATGGCAAAATGACTGAAGACACGTGCTACTCGAAAGGTTCCCATCCACTTAGATATGAGTTTCCCAGGAAAAAGCTTCAATCTAGAGTTGTAAAGCAACACCATGTCCCCTGGTGTAAATTGGTGAATCTCAATTCTGCGGTCATGCTGAACCTTCATTCTTTGTTTGTACGATGCAGAGCTCTCGTATGCTCTCAATCAGAACTCATCAAGCTCATTAATATGCATTAACCTAGAATTTGCTGCATCATTCCAATCTAGGTTTAGTTTCTTTAATGCCCAGATCACTTTATGCTCAAGTTTAACTGGTAAGTGATAAGCCTTTCCAAAGACCAATTGGTATGGGGACATACCAATCAGTGTTTTGAACACTGTGTGAAAGGCCCACAATGCATCATCTAACTTACCAGACCAATATGTTCAATTCACATTCATAGTCTTGGATAAGATTTGCCTAATTTCTCTATTCGAAACTTCTACCTGCCCACTTGTTTGCGGATGGTAATATGTTGCCACATGATATTTCATATCACATTTCGCAAAGAGAGCTTTGAAAAGTTTATTACAAAAACGAGAACCTCCATCAGTGATAATTGGTTGAGGTGTTCCAAACCTAGAAAAGATGTTTCTTTGAAGAAAGCCTGTGACACTCTTGCCCTCATTGTTTGGCAAAGCTATGGCCTCTACCCATTTAGACACATAGTCTACAACAACTAGGATATACTTATTCCCGTGAGAGCTAACAAAGGGACCTATGAAGTCAATTCCCCAGACATCAAATAACTCGATCACCAAAATGGGATTAAGCGGAAGTTCTTGCCTCCTTGATACTCCAACTTCTCATTGACATCTGTCACAAGAATTGACCTAATCATGAGCATCTTGATGTATAGAAGGTCAGTAATGTCCGCACTGTAACACTATATAAGCCATACGAGCTCTACTGTGATGGCCACCAACTAACGAGGAGTGACACGCTTCTAGAATGCTCATCTTTTCTACTTTTAGAACAAATCTACGGATGATCCCATTAGCATATAGACAAAACAGGCCTGACTCATCCCAAAAGAATTTCTTTACATAATGCATGAACCTACAGCGTTGGTGGGTATTCAGGTGAAGAGGAGCAACATCACTTACTAGGTAGTTGGCATAATCTGTGAACCAAGGTATAAGATCATGTGAAGCTGCTAACACTCTTTCATCAAGGAAGGAATAATTAATATAAAGACCATCATCAAACTACACAATAGCCTTATCCTCTAATCTTGAAAGGTGGTCAGTGACTCGATTCTTCGACCCCTTCCTATCAATCATAGTAAAGTCGAATTCTTGCAATAGAAGCACCCATTTGATCAGTCTTGGTTTTGCATCCTTCTTGGTTATCAAATACTTGAGTGCTACGTGGTCTATGTGCATTATCTCTTTGGCTCCCAACAAGTATGATCAGAATTTCTTGAATGCAAAGACCAATGCAAGCAATTCCTGTTCCATGATCGTATAGTTTGTCTGGGTAACATTCAATGCTTTGCTTGCATAGTAGATAGGATGTAGGACTTTTTCCTTGCGCTGTCCCAGAACCATACCTAATGCAACTCCACTAGCATCACACATTAATTCAAAGGGCTTTGACTAATGTGGAGCCACAATAATAGGAAATGATGTCAACCTCCTCTTCAATTCTTCAAAAGCTTGCATACAAGCATCATCAAACAAAAATTGGGCATCTTTCTCCAACAGTTTGCACAAAGGATGTGAAATACTGGAGAAATCTTTTATGAAGCATCAGTAGAATCTTGCATGGCCAAGAAGCTTCTAACACCTTTTACTGAGATCGATAGTGGAAGTTTCTCAATCACTTTAATTTTTTCTTTATCAACCTCAATGTCTTTACTCGAAATTCTATGACCTAGTACAATACCTTCCTTGACCATAAAGTGACACATCTCTGCAAAATATCATGCAAATGTAACAAACAATCTTCAAATGATTGACCGACCAGACTAAAATCATCTATGAACACCTCAATAGTACTCTCCACCATGTCTGAGAAAATGGACATCATGCATCTTTAAAATATAGTCGGTGCATTGCATAATCCAATGAAATTCTTTTAAATGCAAATGTGCCATAAGGGCATGTGAATGTGGTTTTCTCTTGATCCTCTGGTGCAATAACAATTTGATTGTACCCTGAATATCTATCAAGGAAATAGTACCAACCCCTTTCTGTGAGTCTATCAAGAAATTGATCGATGAACGACATAGGTAAATGGTCTTTCTCTATGGAGGCATTAAGTTTTCTCTAATCCATACACACTCTCCATCTAGTGACTAGTCGTATGGGAATCAACTCATTTTTGGCATTCGGCACAATTGTGATACCCCTTTTCTTTGGAATATACTAAATAGGGATCACCCATTCACTATCTGCAATAGGATAAATTACCCCTGGATATAACCATTTGATGATTTCTTTCTGAACCACTTCTTGCATCGTAGGATTTAACCATCTTTGGTGCTCAATGTTGGGCTGCAGTCCTTAATCAGCTAAATTTTGTGAGTGCATGTACTAGGACGGATGCAAATGATATCTGCAATGGTCCATCCAATAGCCCTTTTGAATTATTTAAGTACTAATATAAGGGCCTCTCCCTGATGTTCACTCAGATTTGTAGCAATGATGACTAAAAATGTGTCATGCTCTCCCAAAAATGCGTACTTCAAGTGTGACGAGAGTGCTTTCAGTTCTAACTCCGGTATGATCTCTATAAAAAGGCTTTGTTGGTGGATATTCCCTGTTCTTTAGATCTAGCTCTAATTTTTCTTGAGATCTTGTCCCAAATGATACCTAAAGAGCATTCACTGTCTCCTCATAATATTGGATGCTGTCATCATCAAAATTCATCAACACTGCCTCTAAAGTATCAACCCTAAGGAGTAGCTCAGCCGAAAGCTCTGATCATCATCATCAACAGTCTCAATCACTGAGATTATCCTAAAATTACAATCATTACTACCATGTTGACAGACCTGAAACACCACTGCCTCTTCACAAATCGTGAATGTGAGCAGCATTTTTTCCGTATCAACCAGAGTGTGACCTGTGTCTAGGAAAGGCCTCCCCGAAATGATAGGAACTGCAAAATCAACTTCACAGTCAAGAATAACAAAATTTGCAGGAAATATAAATTTGTCTACCTTTACCAGAAAATCATAAAGTACCCCCACAGGATTC
>JAPFFP010000089.1:3893782-3919539 GCA_026153255.1 Solanum medicagineum
TTTGGTTGAAAGAGGTTGCTTTTCTAGGGAATGGGTGTCAGGTAATGGCATTAAGGTGGATCCTAAGAAGATGGAGGTGATTAGAAATTGGCCTTGACCTTTGACTCCATCAAAAATTAGAAGTTTCTTGGGTTTGGTAGGTTATTACCGAAGGTTTGTGAATGGCTTCTCTTCTCTTTCTTCTCCTATGACTAAGTTGACAAAAAAAGGCAAAATTTGTGTGGACCTATGAATGTGAGAAGAGTTTCCAAACCTTGAAAGATAAGCTTTTCTCCACTCCTATCTTGTCTCCACCAGAAGGGTTGAAAGGATTTGTTGTATATTGTGATGCCTCACTTCAGTTTTTTTAGGAGCAATTAAAGCTCCTTTGAATCTAGCAGGTTTGCATTTTTCTTGTGCTTTTTCAATTTGAGGATCATCTTCTAATTTTTTCGGCCTATGATCTTTTTCATGTTCTACAGAAACATCTTCCATTAGATCAGATAAAAAATGTTTACCTTTCCTCTTAATGTTTAAAACTTCTTTTCTAACACCATCAATGATGAAACAATGCTTATCCTCAAAAGATACTTTGTATCCTTTTTCTACCAACTGGCAAATACTCAACAAGTTTTGATCAATATCAGGTACATAAGGAACATCTGAAATTGTCTTATTACCTGAACTTGTTTTGATGACAACAGTTCCTTTTTCTTCGACAAGAATCTGATCACCATTTCCGATCCTAACTTTGGATATTTCAGTAGGCTTTATTTCTTTAAACAAACTCTTGTCATAAGTCATGTGATTAGTGCAACCACTGAATCAGCCAAAAATTTGTTAAAACTTTACTTGAGATACATGTTGCAACACAATGATGGTCTTCTTCTTATTCTCTGACCACCCATGCATCTACTTCATGGTTCTCAAATTTATTTTTGCAAATCACTTCATGGCCAAGCTGATTGCACGTGCTACCCTTCGCATCTAGCATTTTCCAATATCTGTATGGTGGATGACCCATTTCTTCACAGTGCTTGTAAGGTGGGTAATATTTGAAATTTTTACCCTTATTTTGAGTTTTATGGCCGGCTGCTAAGGCTTCTTCAACCATGCCATCTTGCCTAAAGAGTCTTCTTTTGCTCTTGTGCCGGAAAAGAATTTAACAATTCTACCAAAGTAATCTTGGACAGAACTTGTGTATTTTCTAAGTTAGTTATACATGCTTCATATCTTTTAGGCATTGTAATGAGAATTTTTTCAACAATTCTTGAATTTTTAAATTCAGTGCATAGTAATCTTACCTTGTTAACTATCTCAAGCAATCTATCTGAGTATTCTTTGACTGTCTAAGAATCTTTCATTCTCCGCAACTCGAACTCTTTTTTTAATTCAATACTGCATTCCTCGAATTCTTTCGTCTCCAGCATATTCTTTCTTCAGATAATCCCGAATTCTTTGGTGATGTGAGAGACATAATTCTTGTGAAAATAGTTGTGGAAACAGCAGCAAACAAAGTTGCCTTTGCCTTAGACTTCGTTGTTTTCTTTTCCTTGTGACTCTTGATTTGAGCTATGGTGGGATTATTTGGCAGTGGATTAATTTCATAATCCTCTTCTACAGCTTTCCAAAGATCGAGAGCCTCCAGGTAAGTTTCCATTCTTACAGCCCATAATTGATAATTTCCACCATCAAAAACAGATGGAGCCATTCGTGGAAAATATTTTCAGAATCCGTCTCTTCACTCACAGGTCCCTCAAGAAAAATGGCTCTGATACCAATTGTTGGTTTTAAAAAGAAGAATTTGCTGGGAATGAATAAAAATATTAAAGGAATAAAAGACAAGAAAGAAAACTTATAAACTGAAGTTGAATGATTGATTGATTTTTGCTGCAGTATAAAAGTACAATTTATGATAAAACAACTAACTTCTAAACCTAAAAATAAGCAAAAAGATCTGCTTGAAATGCTAAATTCCTGAAGTCTATAAAATACTATTTATTCAAAATTCAAACAGAATTCAACTCCCAAGTAAATGAGCTACCAAGTTGACTAGGTCTATCTTAATAAAATTACTGAAGTAAAAACTTAAACAGTTCTAAAGCAAGCATTCAATAGGTGCTAGCCAAAGGATTGACTGATATAAGGTTAAAAGGACAATTAGGGACGAAGAGAATCAAAGAACATTATTCAAAGTCAAGGAGGATGAAAGGTGAACTGTGCAAAAGAAACAAAATTATCTGTTTGTGCAACTGAAGCTACTTGTCAAGATGTCTTGGTACTTGCAAAGTATATCTGATACAAAAGCAAGTCATTATATTCCCCTTCACATAAGTAGAACATTGGATTGGTTAGGTTACCCGGGGACTCTGTCTGAGTAACATGAGCAGTGTTAGGAGGTCAATCAGGAAAAGAGCAGTACTTCTCATGAATATGACCAATTTTGTGACAAAAGCTACATTTCTGTTGATATTTTCCAAGTGATTTTCATTTTTGAACTTTAGTCTGGGATGCTATCCCAATGATTTTCAGTTTGAGATGCTAGGACAGAAGAGTCTACTGATATCAGTGTGTTGTGATTGTGTGACTGGGAGGAATGGAAACTGGTGTAGTCAGTGGTGCGGCAAGCCTTGGTAAATGACAGCACAAATCACCCTGTAGGAACAGTAGGACAAACCAAGATTTGGTCATGCATCAAATCAAGATCAAATTGAAGCTCAACAGGTGCTAAGAATGAAAAAATTCTCCAGATGTTGCTCCAGTTGTTCATTACTACTTGCAGTAGCAGACATTGACTCATTATACTATTCTACATCTGTCTGGTCTGTGTCCAAGGTAGTTAGACAAATCTAAAGTCTACTACTTTTAATGAATGTCAATCAGAAAGTCACATTATAAAAGCAAGAAATGTCATTTGTGTGTAAAGCACTAGCCTTCTCCCAAATTGATAGACGAGTCTAGAATGGTCGAGCAAAGGGATACCTTGAGTTAATAGACTTAAATAAATGACTACACAATTGAGCATCAATCTTTTTAATTCTTCCTAAATTTTTCTCATGGAATCCTTAGCTTGTTTAGCCAATTAGATCCTAACTTGCTGACCTTGGCACCATAATCTAATAGAAGACCTAGAAGAGTAATTGCCTTACCTGTCAAAGGTTCTGTGGTTATCACTTGTTCGAATTGCAATCAATTGTTTCTGAGCCAAAAACATCCAATCCAAGTTATATTTTTCAATGGAAGTCGATGCAAATGGAGAAATATACTACAGAATGCATTAGGTGGTCTATATGGAAAGAAAGAAATAGCAGATGCTTTCGGAACCAGGCTAATTCAATTGAGAAAGTCAAATGGAACTGCTTGACTACTTTTTATTTTTGGAGTAAATAAGAAGTGATAGAAGAAGCTGCACAAATTTCAGATTTTATAGGTCTGTAATCTATTACACTTTTTTTTGTTTTTTCTCTTGTTGGAACCAATTTTTGGAGGTCTCTGGCATATCCTTAATGCTGGGGAATACAACATACCTTTCTCAAAAAATATATATATGATACTGGAAACGCTGACGTAGCTTTGCTTGCCCGAAAAAGTTGCTGGAAAAGTTGTTCAAATGAACTTCTCAAATCACTAGAAGGTCTGAAATGGTAGGGTTGATCCGCAAGATTTCAAGAATTTATTCAAAGCTTCTTGAATTTTTGTCGAAGAGCTGTTATAGTGCAAGAAAGAGTGGGACCTTGATGGGATAGATCGAATCAAGAAGTGACCCAGGTAGTAGTGGGCACAAAATCGAAAAAATGGAAAAAGTGGGCCAAACTGAACTGAATTGATTTGATTCTTCAATCAGTTTTTGGTTACAATTTAATTTAGTTCGGTTTTCAGTCTTAAGGTATTGGTATTTCGGTTAACTGGAAAACCAAGTCTTTTTAAGTATTTATGTTAAGTTGGCCCAATTTAATTGGATAAATACTTGCGCATTGTAGCACAGAGTAGTGTGATGGTTGTGACTTAAATCGACCTGGACAATCTACGGTTCAGTATTTGGTATATACAATGCGGAAATTGAAGTACTGAACTGAACATCCATCCTTGGACTCAGGTGGGTTAAGAAAATGGCCAACACTGAACGTGCCAGTGCAGGCCCCGGAGGACTGGTACAACTTGTGGCATTGAAGGCTCGTGGATGACCTTATGACAACAAAATTTCTGGGTAGGGTTACTCGCGGATTCCATGCTACTTGTAGCCCTGGTATATGCACAGTGCCCCTTGAAAGTGACAAACCTCGAAATAGTTTATATAGTGCCCACTGAAGCCTCGACAGTGAGTATTTTCTCATGATATGATCTGAGACATGTGAGAGAAGAAATTGAGAGGGAACACTGCTTGATTATCAAGACATAGGGTTAAATAGTAGAATCTATATGCTCTAAAGAAGGTAAGACAATTGATCTAATTACATAATTACAATGAATGAGTCGATTTAATTGATCCTAACTGATGTGTAACCAATTTATGTGGCAGACTTTGCTTTTTATTTCGTCCAAAATAGTAAGAATCCTACTTGAAAATTTCCCTTTTTCCACTAATGAAATGATTTATTGCTAGATAAATGTCTGAGGTTTGTTTTAGACTACAAATTTTGAAAATCTTGCTTTTTTTCTTAAACTTTATATCAAGTCAAACAACGCCAAATAAATTAGGATGGAGAGAATATCATATTTACAAGATTCTAACAGTGAGAAAATATCCAACTGCCTAGAACTGCTATAAACATGTACCAAGTTCTTGATAATAATGGCATGCCTTATGTATTCATTGTTTTTTTTTTCTTTGAGAAAAGGGTAACTGTATTTCATTTCAAAAGCTTCATCATCCAAGAAATGATGAATGGAAACTACATCCTACCTCAAGGGTACATTACAAGTTTCCTATGAAATCTACTAAATCTACCGTCTCCCCTATCAGACTACCTTTACACATACACACACCACACAAAAAAAAAAAAGACTTATACAATTCATTTTAATTCTTTGTAAATTTGTTCTTTTCCCTTCATAATATCTTGAAGTTCCTTTCTTTCCATAGAGACCACCAAATGCAGGCAGGAATGGTTTTCCACTGGTGGCCTTCCTTATCTCTGCTCCCAATCCCTTTCCAGCTGCTTAGTAACTCCTTTGTTGTGCCAGACATCCCTAGTTGACTCCCAATATAGCCAAAAACATGTCCCATAAATTCTTTGCTGCTTTACAATGGAGGAATAGATGGTCATTTGCTTCAGCTTCCTTCTCACACATGACACACCTGGAACTGATCTGCCATCCTTTCTTCTATAATACTTCATGAGTTACACAAGCCTCCCTACATACCAACCAAGCAAAACAGGCAACCTTAGGTGGGCTTCTAGTCTTCCAGTTCAGCTTCCAGGTCTATCTGTCTGGTCTAGGCTGCAAGGTGTTTCCAGTAAGAGGATTTCACTGAAAACACACCTTTTGTTTGACTTTTCCATATCATAGTGTCAGATCTCATGGATAGACCTGAATGTGAATGGAGCACTTCCAGTAGTCTTACAACTTCTCCAATCTACCAGTCATTCAAATCTCTTCTGAAGGCTAGATCCCATCCCTATGGGCTCCAAGCTTGAACCACACTAGCCTCCCTTTGTAGACTTATGGTATAAAGCTGTGGGAAGGTTTCTTTCAAACTACCTTCTCCAACCATACTTCATTACAAAAATTTGTTTTCGAACCATTACCAACATTGATAGAGATGTTCTTATTGAAACTCATAGCCTTCTTATTGTTTTCCAAACACTACACCCACAAGTACCCATGGCTTCCTTCTTTCTTCTGTGCCAAATCTCCAAAGCCATTTCTGCAAAAGAGTTTGGTTTGCTTGCTGAGGTTCCTTAAATTCAGCTCCCCCTGTTGGATGGTTAAGACATCCCATTTAACTAGGTTGTATCCTTTCTTTTTTCCTTGTTTCCTTGCCATAAAAAGAACGTTCCACCCTGTTGATTTTCTTCTCAATGCTCTTAGGTATGGGAAAAAGGCTCATCATGTATGTTGGCAACCCATCCAGAATAGATTTAATTAGAGTTAATCTGCCTCCTAGAGAAAGGTATTGACTTTTCCACCTGGACAGTTTTTCCTCACACCTTTCCAGTACCCCATTCCATACTTCTAACTCCTTATTCTTGGCTCCTAATGGAGCCCCAGGTATTTAGTTGGTAGTGAGTCCATCTGGCAACCCAAGACTTCAATCAACTCTTGAAGGTTCCTAACCTGGTTAATAGGAAAGATGTAGCTTTTTTCCCATTTCACATGAAGCCCAGAGATCCCTTCAAAGATTACTCGGATATCTCTTAGATGTTTCACCTGATCTGGTTCAGCATCACAAAAATTAAAGCATCTGCCCAAGATGTTTTTTTTTGTGAGCCAGAGACAATCAACCATCTCTTCCTTCATTGTAAGGTGACCAGGCAACTGTGCAACCTATTCACCAGCCTCAGAGGTATAGTCTGGATCATGCCAGGCAAAGCAGAACAAGCCATAGTGAGCTGGAATTTTGAAGGAAATGGCTGTGCAGAGAAGAATAGATGGAGAATTGTCCCAGCAATAATATGGTGGACAATTTGGAAGGAGAGAAATTGGGGATGTTTTGTGAACACTAGCAGTCCTTTACATTGGGTGAAAATGAACTGGATTATCACTTTTGTTATTTGTGCAGTTCCAAATATGTAAATGATCCAATAGCTATAGTAGATATCTTAGGTTCTCCGTAAGAAGAAGCAGAAATTAGTTTTTTGTGAGCTGCTTGACGCTATATCTGTTGATAGCCTTTTGATGTAAATCTGGTTCCAGCCTTTAGTGGTGATGATTTATATACAAATTTGTTACCTTTGTCAAAAACAATTAAAGCATCATTTGCATAAAAAAGATGAGGTACTTCTAAGTCTTCTCCTCTGCATGTCAGAGCTCTAAATCCTCTCACCCATTTGTTTGCCTTTGCAATCTTGATCATCTAATTCAACCCCTCCATCACAAGAAGGAACAGAAAAGGTGAGGGTCCCCTTTTCTCTGGCCCTTTTGAGATTGAAAGAACCCTTATGTGTTGCCTTTTATACTCAGAGAGAACCTTATAGTTGATATGCGGAAGCTGATCCACTTAATCCATCTATTACCAAAGCCCGTGTCTTTTAGAATTTTTGTGAGGAAATTCCAATTGGCATGGTCATAAGCTTTTTCGCTATCCAACCTGCGCATAATCGCTGGCTTTTTCTGCTTGGTTCTAGAATATACTAGTTCATTGGCCAATAAAGTAGCATCCAGAATTTGCCTCCCTTTTAAGAAGGCCATTTGGTGTTCATCCCTTAGCTTCCCTATCACCGTTTTCAACCTTTCAGTCAAAAGCTTAGAAAGAATCTTGTAGACCCCTCCAATCAAACTGATAGGCCTGAAATCTTTAACTTCCACTGCCCCTGGCTTCTTTGGAATTAATGTCACAAAAGTGGCATTAAATGCTTTCTCAAATATTCCTTTTTGATGAAAGTTATGGTTGGTATGCATCAAATCTTCCTTCAAAATTGCACAACAAGCCTTGTAGAATTGCATAGTGTACTCATCAGGACCAGGGACTTTATCACTATCACAGAGTTGGATAGCTTGGAGCACTTTTGCCTCTGTGAATAGGCCATTTGATGTTCATCCACTAGCTTTCGCATCACTGCTTTCAACCTTTCAGTCAAAAGCTTAGAATCTTGTAGACCTCTCCAATCAAACTGATAGGCCTGAAATCTTTAACTTCCACTGCCCCTGGCTTCTTTGGAATTAATGTCACAAAAGTGGCATTAAATGCTTTCTCAAACATTCCTTTCTGATGAAAGTTATGGTTGGTATGCATCAAATCTTCAAAATTGCTCAACAAGCCTTGTAGAATAATTGCATAGTGTACACATCAGGACCAGGGGCTTTATCACCATCACAGAGTTGGATAGCTTGGAGCACTTCTGCCTCTGTGAATGGTCTGTGTATCCATTCATTCTCCTCATTGGTCATTATGGAGCATTCTCTTAGCACAAAAGAAGGTCTCCATGTTTTATTTTCAGTGTACAAATTAGAATAAAAATCTAACAGTGGACTATTAATGTCTTCAGTCTCATGAATTTCTTCACCCCTTACAACTAGTCTATCAATTGTGTTATACCTTCTGCGCGCTGTAGCTAACCTTTGAAAAAATTTGGTGTTCCTATCTCCCTCTTTCAGCCAAAGAGCTCTTGATTTTTGTCTCCATTTCTCTTCGTCTTGTTTAGTCAAAGCTTCAAATTCTACTAGAATTGTTGCTCTGACCATCAGCTCTTCCTGTGTTAGAACTCTGTCTTCTTGAGCTTTGTCCAGTTCTGATAATTCTTCCAGCAAACTACTTTTCCTGTTAGCAATAGTAGCATTAGTTTCTCTGTTCTATATTTTTAATTTTTGTTTTAGTAGCCTCAATTTGGTGCAAAGTTTGTAGTCAGGGCAGCCCTTTACTTGGAACTCATCCCACCAATTTTGCACGCACCCATCAAAGCTCTTGATCTTTAGCCACCAATTTTCAAATTTAAAATATGGATGCCTTTTTTTCCACTCACCACATTCCAATATTATTGGATTGTGATCTGAGCCTATTCTGGCCTAGGCTCTTTGTCTGACCTTCTTAAAGCTTTCCTCCCACTCTGAAATAAATAAGAATTTATCCAATCTTGCATTATTTGAGTGGTTCATTCCCCTGACCCAAGTGTACTTGCCCCCAATTAGTACAGGGTTGTGTAATTCTAGATCTTTAATCCACCTGGAAAAATCAGCCATAATGTTGGTAGTTCTTGAGCATCCCCTTCTCTCCTCCATTCTCCTGACAGTGTTGAAGTCACCACCTATCACCCATGGTCCCTCGCACAGACCCCTCTTTGCTGCCAGTTCCTCCTAGCATTCTAGCTTTTCTATCTTGGTGTGTGGAGCATATACACCAGTGAAGGACCAGCTAAAAGGCTCATGAAGGTTTACAAAGTTGTAAGTGATTGAATATTGCCCGTCCTCTATCTTTGTGAACCTCCACACCCTGCTATCCCACATCAGAAGGATCTCCCCTTTGCTACCATCAGCTTCTTTGAATCCACACCTCATCCATCTATTAGGCCATATGCTAAATGCCATCTTCTCTGTTTCCCTATTTATTTTGGTTTCCTGTAAACAAACTACACCCCCTTTCCACTGTTGTATACTGCTTTTGACTAAATTTCTTGAACTCTCTTGGTTGAGTCCCCTCACATTCCATGACACAATTTTGACCTTCATCTAAACGTTAAATAAAGGTTCTTCCCCCTACTCCTTGGTTCCTTCCACACCCTTGTTCAAGTTTGATTGGAGATTTCTCAATTCGTTCTTGCCTATACGTCTGCTTCTCGAAGTTATTGTGTCTTTTTGCTTCTTTTTTTCCATCTTTGATTTCCTTTCATTAATTCTCATTAGAAGCTCTAATGCTTCTCTTTCAAACCCCTCGAAAGCAACCCCATATGTATTACTAAGTTCCAAAATATGGGGTTCACCCAACTTGGTGCTTCTGTCTCAATTGCTGCGAAATCATCTGGGTCTTGAATATTAACTGGGTGAGGTTGGAGAACCTGTTGGAGCTGCAATTCTTCTTCTCCTCCTCCAGAATGGGCTGTTGTGGGAATTGAGCCAACTTTCTCAAGATGTTTCTGACTGTCCCTGAGCTGTGACGCCTCCTGTTCATGCCGGGGATCATCTTGGCTAGGGCTGTCATCTCTTTCCACGTAGTTTCCTTAGTCTTTTCTTCTCAATTCTTGAGTGCTGATATTAAGCTTTCCGCCAAAGTCTTGATTTCATTGAGGTTGTAGAGTGAGGAACTTTCTGCTCATGTGTCTCCTTATATAAAGGGCCTTTCAGCCCTTCATAATTAATATTTAAAACATTTGGGCTTCGGCCCAACTCATATAGAATCCATTGAAATGGGCCCGTCCCTTTTTGCCCCCAATTTCACTCCACTACAAACCGGGCAAGTCACATGGGTTGCCATGTGCACAATGTGAAGTCCCTATCGCCTGGTACGTGTCAGATTGTACTTCATTGACATGCAGACTTTCTTCAAAAAATTTCTGGGCAAAAGAAGAAACGCGTTCTCCTTCTCCAACGATAGGTTTCACCGGCAACTCCACCCATAGTTGCATCTTGAAGGTGATTCCCCCATTTTCGACACTAATCTCCCTCGGAATATTATGACCATCACCATGCGCCTGATTCTCGCCCACGTTAGATGGTTACGCGACGTGGTTTCCTCCTTTGTTTCTTGCCACCCTCCACAACAGTCACCAATGGCTTTAAAGTGGTGTGTGACCGGAGGTGCAAAGGCAAGCTATAATTTTTACCCAAGTGGACTCAATTCTCTTCGACCCCTCTATGGTAGTAGCCAATAGGTTCCACCAATTAAGAGTGACTGGGGTCTTTTTCCATTCCCAGCTTCCTTCCATGATTTGTTCAGCTTGTTGCATGGTGTTGCATTCAAACGGAAAAAAATTATTACCCATCCTTCCATGGTTTGTTCAGCTTGTTGCATGGTGTCGCATTCAAACAGAAAAAAATTATTACCCATCTCAAATACGTTCAAGCCATACGATTGCTTCCATTTGTTTAGAGACCATCTCCTCACCTCTGTTGACGTCACCTCCGCATTGAACTTCCTCACCAGGCTTCTCTTGAGGACTTCATTATATTTGCACAGAGGTTCTTTGATTCTGATAGTTCCTTCTGTATCTATACATCTGTTGTGAATCCTTTTCCAAATTGACTCTCCCACTTTGATCGCCTGACCACCTAAGCATAGGAGACCCCTTCGTCAATGAATTTGGTGATCACTGGACTCTTACCAAGCTTGTGGGAACTTATGAATTTGGCCACCTTCTCCGCATTGCCTGTCTACCCTGAGTTGAAGGTTAGTTCTGGAATAATTAGAACTTCCCTTCGACGTCCCCTCACGCTTATCAGACTGATATACCTTCCGTACTTGTTGTAATTTTGTGCACAATAAATTCTGTTATGTCCTCTGTTCCCCTCCACCTGCGTACCGAGTTACCTTTGGTCTGGGAAGCCTCTTTCCGGATTTTGACTATCCACTCCATGGATCCCTTGTTAAATCTTGCCCTTGTGATTGCATTCCTGCTTCTCTCTGTCCATTGATACCAGAAACCAGAAGCATCCAAGATTCTTTCGATGTCATTTAAATCCAACAGCAAAATAGATGAAGTTGTCCATTAGAAGATCTATATGTAGTAATAAGAAAGCAAGCTATCTCATAAGGAGTTAGCTGGAAGTTAATGAGATTGGTGGGGGCTGGAAGTCTCCAGGCACCCACCGGAAAGAAGGTTCTCTCCTCTCCTAGTAAGGATTAGAGAGAGTAGCATTGGGAAATATGTCTCAAAGCATTTTTTCGAGTTGTGTATTCATTGCTTTGGTGTTCTGTAGAATATTTCTCTTCAGTTCGGTGGAAATGTTAAATCTTAACCACCACAAGTTGATTTTTGTAACTGAGTAAAACCTGTAGAATTACAGATGATTTGAAAATTCTTACATATGTTACCAGTTCATTTGATTTGAAAATTCTTACATATGTTACCTGTTCATTCTTTAGGTCAGGTCAGTAAAATCGTTCTAGCTGAAACTAGAAGATAAATTCACTAGTCAGTGATCTGCATTAATCTTTTTGTCTGAGACATGGCATTTGTGGGCCAGTGTGTTCCACTCAAGTGCTGCAGAAACTTACGCGAGTCCTTAATATTGTCTTTAGGTTTATATAAGCATGTGCAGGTAGATCCACAATAGGATATGTAGGTTTATGGGACCCAGTAGCTTTAGTCTAGACCCTAAGGTCGTCGTATGAACCCATAAATTTCAAATACTGTGTCCTCCTCTGATAGCATAACCAGCATTTTGGAGTCTAGTTCAGGTAGTACCAATGACTATGCAAATTTTGACACGTGAACAATTTAATAGAACTTTGTTGGGTGGATGGGGTGTTTGTAGGGATCCCATCTGTTATTATTTGGTTAAAGGAAGAAAACTTATGGTGGATATCATGATGAAATTTAGTCATTTGTTTTTATTTTGTGGTATGAAGATCTTATGCTAAAATAATAATCTCATGACCAGAGAATATTTTCATTAAATTCTATTGCTTCCTCCTGTTGTTGCACATAACTAACTGGATTCAACTATTGTATTGTAGATACAGAATCTGAAATAGATATGCAGAACCCTGAACTACATGCCCTTGAGGTAGAAGAGGCAGGTCAAGCGATATCTGCAGCATCCCGGTTATTTACAAGACTGCTGGACTTTGAGCAATTCTGTCTTAAAGTAAATGCATCTCGTTTCACAAAATTGCTGCGGAAGGTTCTCAAATCTGACATCCCTCTTTACCACAAAGACTGGGTTGCTGCATGTCTTGTGAAGCTAAGCCATCTCTCTGGTTCAAATTTTGACTATGGTAACCCGATCAACTTAGAGGTAACTGTTTATGAGACGATCCCAAGGCTGATTGAACAGATACAGACCTCATATTCACCAGAAGTAGTGGAGGCTTCTGTTGTCGAACTGAACGGAATAATCTCTGAAGAGGTTGTGCATTCCACAAAAGCAGTGGCTGCAGAGGGAGGGATATTTCCGTTGGTGAAGGTGCTCGAAAATGGGAGCGACCGAGCAGTTGAAGCAGCTCTAGCAATACTATATAACTTGAGTATGGATAGTGAGAATCATGCTGCAATTATAGCTGCCGGAGGTGTGCCAATTTTGAGAAGACTTGTACTAGCTGAAAGATCACATTGGGTGCGAGCTCTGAGATTGCTTAGGACATTACCTACATAAACGAACTGAGCTAAATGCTTTTACCAGTTGTAAAATAGAAGGATTTGTCTCTCCTTGTTTCATACGAAATCCCGTATTTAGTCTTCAAGCTTATCTTTTCTAGCCAAAAACAAGTACTTAAATATACAGAGATAAATGTACTTGGGCCCTTGGACACTATAATTTTCGTTCCACCTGCACTACTACTTTTGAAAGTGCAAGTATTGCTGTTAGTTATTGCTATAAAAGAAGGTAGTAAGAATTAAGTTAATTATACCTCAATTTCATCTTTGGCCAAGAAAAAGGGAAGAGAGATTATCTCTATCTCTATGAGATAGTGGTAAGGTTTGTGTACATTTTACCCTCTTTTGACCCCACTTATATTGTTGTCATTGGCCACTAATAGGAGTTCGATTTTCGATTTCTCTATTTTGGGAATATGTTGGGTTGTATCCCTTAATCATAATACAAAAATTATTTGAAAAAAACAAAAGCATGTTATCTAGAAAAGAAGAGATATTTTTTCCAAGTTATATTTGTAAGAAGATAAGAGTAGGACATAACCAAAAATGGTTGGAGTGAAGTGTGTCTCCATGTCCCTGTCCACAATCGTTGCATCTTCTTCATCTCTACCACCCACTGACCCTCTCCTTGGCAAGTTAAAACCTCCATTCCCCAAAAGCCAAACAAGAGTTGAGCAGAATCAAAGGAAACTCTCGGTTGCAGAGATCGAAAGAGCCATTGGTGCTGGCATCTTCAGAGATAGAGATACCAGCAGGAATGGAAAGGAGAGCAAGACGTTGTTTGATTCAATTTTGATGGATTCTGTTGGGGAGAATGAAGGGGATGTCGAGAAGAAGCTAAGACAAACTGGTGAATGGCTTATTCATAAAACTCAACACGCATCTGCCTCTGCTGGTAATTAATTATTTAATCCCTTTTCGTGTGTTTACTTCCTTGTAGTATTTTTAACAAATATCTTGTCACAGGAAAACAGATTTTAGTTGCTGTCTTTCAATGGATTCTACCAATGTGGATTCTTGCATTTCTTCTAGCTTCTGGGATGTTCAACCTACCATTTCTTGATGACTTGCTTTTGTAAAGTCATGTATTCGATCCTTCTGCACTATTTTGTATGTTTTTTCACAAATTACAAATACAATCCGATTTGAGAATACAAAGTTTGTAATGCCCCCCGCTCCCAGTTTAGCATGCAATTGTGTAATCATCGTAGAATCTACCCGACTATGGGAGGACCAAGTTGTGCAGGAGCCTAAGGGGCAAAATATTCCATATAAATGAAGTTATGTCAAGGTTTAAGGAGTTTATAGGTCTAACTTGAAACGAGTATATTTTTTAATGTATGAAGAGTTAGAGGTCCTACGACCTATCAACTTAAAGGTCTTCGAATCAAGTTTCTAACAATATAATGGCAATCAGGTGATGGCACCATAACATTACAATCTCGTCACTTCTCATTATTTGATTAACATTGCAGATTTGATCTTTTTCCTGAAGTCGACGATGAGGGGGTTGTCTCTGTGTATGTATGTTGCTAAAAGGTGATCAATTTGGTATAGAATTGAAGTATTTTAAGGAGAAAAACAAATTATTTCGTCATGAATTTTGAGATTAAATGGCATAAAAGAAGGGGTAAATTTATCAAGGTATGTTTTCCATCCCCACAATCGTTTACGAGACTATATTTATACCCTAATTAAATTTTATAAGAGGAACTCACAAGACTGTAATGACTCCAAGGTCATTTTTGGTATTTTATAAAAAATATTGTTTGATCCCTCTCGATAGTTGCCTCATTCTTATTTGATCATTGTCAAAGTTGATTTTTGGAATTTTGTGAAAAGTTGATATTTTTGGTAAGCTTTGAATTTTGACGGCTTAAGTTGCTTAATTTTTTATTTGTGAAATCTTTTGGAGTTTTGGGTCTCAAAATAGAATTTCATCAATTTCACTACTTCTGAAATATGAAAATTAGTCTAAGAGAGTTTTCAGAATCAGATTTCCAGTTGTATTGTGGATTTGAGGCCTTAAGTTAGAAATTTGAGTCAAAATTGATAAAGGGTTGAGTTTGGTCAATGTTTTGAGTTCGTATGCTCGAATTGAATTTTCGTCGATTCTGTTGGATTAGAAGGGGTGGGGGTGAGGGGTGAGGGGGGAGAGAGGGTGATTTTAACCCTAGAATGAGCCTTGATATAATTTTTAGATGACCCAAGAGTGTTTTGATTGATGCCTTAAGTTGTTCTAGTCGCAACTAATCAAATTTCGGCTTGAAGAGGCCTTGAATTTGACTTTTAATGATTCTATGAGTCTGAAACGTCGAATTTAGTAGGGTTACATATATGATTTGTGTTTACGGGGTTCCAAATGAATCCTGAGAGTCATTTTGTGATTTTATGCCTTGGTGTGTTTTGCTGTGTTCTGTTACCGAAGTACCCTTCTTCACATTCGCGGCATCTCATCTGCATTTGTGAGGGATTCACCCTGTTGACCTCCTCATTCGTGGAGGAGAGATCACGTTTGTGGAGGGTAAGCTTGGGAACCTCCGCGTCCGTGGCATCCTTGCTGCGTTCGTGAAGGGTCGGGGTAGTTGTTCTTCGCGTTCGTGGAGAGTTATTTTTAATGAACAGTAACTAAATGCTAAAGCTCGGGTTTTGAGTTTTTTTCACCATTTTTGGACCTCGGAAGCTTTAGAGAGTGATTGTAAGTGATTTTTGTGAATTGAATCTTATAAATTAAGATGGGGTAATAAAATACTTATGTGGTTGCATGTGACAACGTGAGTTGTTCTGAGAAATGTGTTTGTTAGTGTTGATTTGATTATTGAGAAGTATGATTGTTGATGTTGATTTGATTATTGAGAAACATTGGTTGATGCTGTCAATTCAAGTGTTGATAAATTTAATTTATAATGTTGTCCCCATTTTGAAAGATCTTGATGATCATGTGGATGAAATTGTTGAGAAATCTTGAGGAAAATGTTGATTCAATTGTGATATAAAATGTTGACTATGGCATATCAATTATTGAAAGTAGAGTATCATGAATTATGATGTCATATCAATTATTGAAAGCAAATGAATAATGATATTGAGCTTATCCTTGAAAGATTTGATTGTTGATGATGATCCCGCTATTGAAATAATAATATGCTTCTTTGGCTTGAATGATGTTTATATGTATCGTGTGGATTTATTGCATTTGCTCATGCACTACTTGAAAATGCTTATTTGCTTGAGTTCCAGTATACAACGGGAATCAAAGTCATGAAAATCCTTGCAATACATACTTGAATTTTGATGAAAAGAAGAGAGTTGTTTGATCTCCATGGATGAGGGGAATCCATGGATAAATACCCGCATATCTTAAAGCTTGGAGCTTGAAACTCTAGCTTGAATTCTTCAATGGAGCTTGAATAGGAAGAATTTGACAGAATTTTAAGTGTGTAGGAGTTTAGGTTAAAGTGAGTATGGCATGGGTTGGGACAGTTATGGGTAGATATAGGGCTAAAATGATGTAATTTAGGGCGTAGGATAGGAGAAAAATACCTAAAAGCCCTTATTTAAAATTTACTGAATAGGATCTATGAGATCCATCTATGGTCCGTAGATTCATTTAGGAATCATAAAGACCGTTCGTAGTGGTCAGGGTCAGTTTTCCTATTACAGGACCTAACCCACGAAATCCATGGTTACGACTCGTAGTTATATTATCATGGTCTACATGCCTCTAGGACTATGGACGAACCATGGGACAAGCCCTAACTCACCCTAAGCATAAGAAAGTAAAATAGTCTAAAACATGAAGAAAACAACATAGCAAGTGCATCCTTGGATGATAACAACTCATTAATAGCAAATTTTAAATGGGATTAAAATTGACCACGAGCACGCTGAGTATGATGATCGTCAGATCCTACATTATTATATAATGTAGGTAAAATATACACGAAAGGTACTAAATATATGAATAATGCAATACACAATATGCCATGTCATGCAATTGACAAAGTTAAAATCCATGATATAAAAAATTCAATTAAAGCACGAGAGTAAAATGTGAACAAGATCAATGCAATTCAATAATCATGGTAAAACTTTAAAGGAGCATAAGCTAATTGAAAACATACTCATGTGTGGGCTATGAACCATAATTAATAATAAGATCATGCAATCTATAATATGTAATTTCGATGTTAACCCTATATTAGAGAAATGAGAGACTACTTATCAAGGTATGCTCTCTGACGACATCATGATCATCCTGAATTGTATGTGGATTCACTAACTATGCCTAAATAGAAGCATGTATTTGGGGTTAAAGGTTGATATTAAGACTGTCTTAGGTCACTTTTTTTGAGTTTTCGAACCGAGCCTTACCTCAAAGACTTTTCAGTGCTAAGTTAAATTTCAATAGAATAAAAATCATAAATCATTAAGTCAATCAAGACAATGTCTAATCATCAATCTAAATTCATTAAATCAACATTATAGAGTAGCGTATTAAATCTTTGATTCGATCAATGTGAGAATTTTATTTCTACATTTTAAATCTGTGAATATGTTAGAAAGTCTTTAAATCTTGGATTTAATCAATGTGAGAATTACCTTTCCACCTTGAACCTATGAGTGAACTTCAGACCATCATTTGTTCTTTTTTGAGAGACTTCACTAATTATAATTCATCATTTTAATAAAATTTGCATAAAGTTCTTGTCGATTTATGATCATAACTCATAGTAAAAATTAGGATAATTTGTGTGGGTTCATATGAAATCGACTTTAAATCGTATAATTTTGATGAGTGCATACACAATCATATAGAACAATATCAAGTGAATCATAATTGAAAGAACTTATAAAGAATTTCATGAACCCTAGATTACATTGAGAAGAGTTTGAATGAAAACTTGACAATAATAAAATTAATGTCAATTCATTCGCGATTGATTAATAATAATGAGTAAAATCATAATTTAGGTGATCAAAATCCTAGGTTCCTATATTGAAAAACTTATGAAAAAGTAGTGAATTCCTCCAACTTCATGGATGGAAGAAATCCATGAATGAATACCTATATATCTTGAATGAAATTTAGCGACTTGAATCTTTGATACCCTGGTTTGAACTTGAGTGGATGACCTTGGGAGAAAATTCTTTAGAGAAGTTTGAGTGTTGAGTGGATGAGAGGCGTTTGGATGAATTGATTAGTACAAAATCAGGTATAGAATTTAGGATTAACTAAGAAATGAGATAACTTTAACATTGAAAGCACAGAAAATGATTGAAATAACCTTGAAAATTTTCTGTTGTCTGTGACCATGAAACTATTCTACATTCCATGGTTCACTCCACGATCTGTGAGAAATCCGAGTTTCTGAAGTTGTGCCTATGATCCAAGTCTATAGGTCGTAATTTAATCTACGAAACGTCATTTTGGTCCATTAAAACTCAGTAGCTGCCCCTCTTTTCTATGACCTCAATCTATGGCTCGTATGTAGAACTAACTTTGAACTCAAAGTTTTTGGTGGTGTCCTATGAACCTCCTTCTAACATACCACGGTCCGTCCGTCCTATTAGGCCCTAATTTAAGTCTCTGAGTCTCAATTCAGGAGAATCAACTATGATTCGTAAAATCGTCTACTAGTCGTAGATCCCTTTGTAAAAATAGCCTTTTTTTAAAAAAAATTCCCAACTTTTTAGGGAATCTCTATGACTCGTATGTGTGATCTGTAGTATCATCTACGACCTACAAAAAGGCCTCGTAGATTGCTGCACTAGATCAATTCTACACTTATCTTTCTTTGTTTCGATTTTTCAACTTTTTTGGGTATTACAGTTTATCATAAAAAATTCAAATGAAGTGTAAAATAAATCTCAATAAGATATAGAAAAAATGATTCGTGTAGCAAGACGATCACGTAACTACTAACCTAGACATAATTTATGAAGAGAAGATTGACAATAACTCAGTGTTATTATGTAATTAAAAATATAAAGCAAATGCATAGAGTAGAATACTGAAAATTATACATAGAGAGGTCATATATCATTTAATATTAAAATGATGTATAAACAAATTAAGTTGACTTTTTATTTGTAAAAGAATATAAATTGTTATGTAAGATATTTTTAAGTTGCTTGCTTATGCAAGGTTATCTTATTGTAAACCTATCAAATTGCAAGCTTATCTGATTTTTATAAATTTATTCACTTGCAAGTTTATCTAATTGCGATCTTATTCAAATGCAAGCATGCATATTAAATTATAGATTTATCCAAGAAATTGTGCAATGGGCATCCACAATACAATATATTTATGACATTTTTCTCTGAATGCTCATTAATAGATACATTTCTCATTAGGATTTTACTAGGAAAAATTCAGTTGAAACAAATTCAAGTTGAAAAAAAGTGTACACATATCTAGTTGTTAGATACCTCAATAAAATCTTACCAGCAAAAATTAATAGAGAAATATTACTGGTTAAGAGAAAAAGAGTTAATGTATTTTATTAATGAAGATGTGTTTCGATTCCCGTATTTCAATCTTGTATACTATCTTCTTAAGAGTCAAGTTGGCAGAAATTTGAAAATCTATCGAATTATCACTTGAATGAATTCATTATATTTCAATATCATCATATTTTTGAATATCATGTGTGAAAAAATAATTTTAGTAAAATGGATTTCATTTTATCTCTTATTTTAAGGTTTCTTTTTAATTGAATTAGCAATGAAACATTGTTTTTTCATATGGAATTGTGGATACTTTAAAAATTCACAGTTCAGACCATCATTTTCTTTGATAAAACGTATCACTGCTCTAATCATACACATTTTCTAATTGTTTTATGAATAGTTATCACCGTAGCATGATTTCAACAAGCATTAATAATTAAGTATTCATAAATCAATAAGATGTAATAGTACCTCCGTATATAAATCTAAAGCTTATTTGATTTCGGACTTTATGTAAATCAAATTAATATTACATGCACAGAAGCAAAAGAAAAATATGGAAAATTTACCAAAGTACACATACTATTTTACACTATTCTCAAATATTTCCTACCAATTTTAAAAATTTTCAAAATCCCCTTTTTCATAATTTCGCTCCACATGATTGATACACTCCCATCTCCTCCTCCACAGAACTCTTTTTTCGGCTAAAATCAAGCTAAACGTGATTCAGTAACCGTCAACTTCTCTGCAATTCAATCGGCATTTTCTCCCTCTATTATCAATTTCAAATTTCAAAATCAAGGTAGGTTAACTTCATCTTCCCCATTCTAATTTCATATGGTTTCTTTTGAAATTCACTGGCAAATTCATTTTTTTCCCAACTTTCATATACTTGACACATATGGATCTTCTATCCTTTAGCATTAGGCTCACCCAATTAGAGGAAGAACAAACTATTCGAGATGGTGTGTATGACTCTGACAATGATCTTTTCTAGGAAAACAGATCCAAACACACCCATGATCTTATGGCCATGAAGAAAAAGGGAGAAATTAAGTAGAATAAGGACGAAGCTTCAACTTCAAAAACCTCAGATCCCAAAATCCCAAAAAAGCTGAAAAAGAAAGTTGTTAGCGTAATTAATTGACCATCTTTGCCTAAGGTTAATTTTTTCAAACACTTTAGCTAACAATGATTCTAAAAATTGGTGTTTGATTCAATATGAAAATATAGTGATTTATGTGGATAGTATGTATCTTGTTTATTTTTATTTTTTTGTGAGTTGCTTATAGTGATTCATTAGCACCGTATTGGGTGAATACAATGATTCATTAGGACTGTTCTTGTTAGTTATAGGGGTGATGATTTATTGGGTGTATCAAATAAATATGATACACCATGCAATGAATCATGTTAGTTGGTTCATTCTTTGAGGACATAAAACTGATTTGGTGATTCATTGTGTATATGTTGGTTGAGTCGATGATTCATTGGGTTGTTAATTGGTTTATTCTTTTGGGACATAAAACTGACTTGGTGTGTGATACCTCATAACTCTATCCTCACATGTACCTATGTTTCAAGCCTCATTCTTATATGTGGGAAGCGTATTAGGGTCATAAGAGACCTCTAGTACTTAGTCGAGTTCAAAACCTTCATATAAATTGAGTTTCTAGTGTTGGATTGCGCAAGGGTCAACTTTAGATGATTATAACTCTTAGTATACAAAGAATTATGTGTCCCATTACCTACCAAATGAAATCCCTTTGAAGTAGCTTTCCAACGCAATTGGTTTCACCTCATTTGGGGTTCGGAATCAAATGTTATCGTTGTTTTACTGAAGACCACCAGTTGCAGAGTTGTTTAATGAAACCTCTTTATGGACCATAAATTGAAGTACGACCCTTTTACTAATTCGTGAAATTTTTTTTTGAAATTTCAATTTTTAGTTCTAGACTTTATGAACCTATCTACGGGTCTTAGAATCTTTTACTGGCCGTAGAATGGTCTCGTAAAAGTGAACTAGAGACTCTGAAATTTGGCCAAAACTTTATGGAAGGGTCCTTATGGGCCATAAATGGGCCCGTAGATGGCTTTTGATAGCTTTTAAGAAGGATTATTTTGGTCTTTTCCCACTTTTCCAATGCCTAGGATTGATGTTTTTAGACCTGGATAAAGCCCCAAACATGTCAGTTTAACACAACTACGCTAAATCACTCTCTCAAAACGTAGAAGCAAAGTTTTAAGAGAGAAAGAGGGCCAAGGTTGAGGAAAACCTTGAGAATTCTTCCAAGATACTTCATGGTTCAAAACATCTAGGTATGTAAGGCTAACCAAAACATAGATTCTGTTCTTCCATGTGCCCCATAACTCGGATTGATGAAGTTGTGAGTAAAATTTAGTCTCCCATGAATGGTTCTTGAAGGTTTTTCATAAATTCTAATGCATATCTATATAATTTTGCATGAATTGCCGTTTTCATGAATTAAATGTTTGAATTAGACTATTTTGCCATACTACATAAACGCTAGTGTGATTTTTTGTTATTTTCACATATTTTACTTGCATGAGCATAATTTGAGCCCAAAAAGTCTATGAAATGCCTAGTTGCTTTAATTCTAAATTTGTTCTC
This sequence comes from Solanum medicagineum, assembly GCA_026153255.1. Classification (NCBI taxonomy): domain Eukaryota; kingdom Viridiplantae; phylum Streptophyta; class Magnoliopsida; order Solanales; family Solanaceae; genus Solanum; species Solanum medicagineum. Next base: position 3,915,764 of record JAPFFP010000089.1, read on the forward strand.
CTAAAATGCTATGAGTTAGAACGATGCATGATTGTCCTTATGAGTCAAGAATTGAACCTTAAAATGATGTAGCCAAGGGGTTGATAGTTGATGTGATGAATTGAGTTGATAAATGTCCAATGAGATGAGATGAATGAGTTAACCATTGAGTTTGATGTTTTATGAGCATATTGAGTCTTAGGAGGACTATTGATCACCAAATTGGGTAAGAGTAAGTCCAACTCAAACTCAATAACTACATAGCCGGTGTAGGATGGATGTGGCAACGACATCGCTTTGTTGTATTATTATCGGCTCATAGATGATGATTGTCAGTTAGAGAAACTTCTAAATAGGATTTGATAGTACTCTGAGTGGATATGGCATAGATGATAAATGAGTAGTCATTGTCTAAATTGCATATTTACTTTAGACTCTTGACATGATGATTGAGCTTCCTATATCTTGAGTTGAGCTATTTGAGTTGATATTATTCTTTCTTAACATGTTTCTTTCTTCCATTTTACATACTCGTACATTTCACATACTGACATTCATTTGGGCCAACATCTTTTCATGATGTATAGACAGGTACTAATGGTCATCAGTAAATGCCCCGTTGAGGACCTATGTGCTTTCAGTTGATTGGTGAGCCCTCCCACACTCTCAGAGGACATTATGTTTTCATTCTAGCTTGAGTTAGACTTATCTTATTCTATTTAGAGATAGCCATGGGTCTGTCATTGGCAGCATTGTTTAGATGTTTTAGAGGCTTCATAGACTAGACTGTTGATGTGATTGGATGTCATTTTGACTAGTTTTCTTTCATACTAGTCTTAGTTCATGGATGGAAGGTTTGTCCTTTGGCCTTTATTTATCATTTTTCATTTTTTTCTTTACATATTCTTATACACTGATGTTTTCATTAGTAGAATGTGATTGAACAAATGTGATCAGGCCGAGTGGTTCGCCCGGGGGCTAGTAATAATCTCTGAGTGCTAGCCATGTCAAGTGTACCCTCCCGGGGCATGACATGGTGATTCATTGGGTATGTATTGGTTGACCTGGTGATTCATTGGGTATGCATTTGTCATGCCCCAAGCCTACAACCTGGATGTGACCGGCACTCGGAAACCATTTCTGGTCCCAAGTGAACCACTTGGCCTGGCTACTTACTCAGCGGAAGACTTAAACAATAGTGGAAAAACTATAAAAGTAACACGCTAACTCATGAATGGTCTGCATAAACTGAATGTGAAAGTGCATAAGCAATACTGAATAAACTGGAACTAGAATATTGACGCATAATCTATGGAACCTCTACTAAAGCTGTCTAAAAGGACTATAAGGACAGGCCCCAAGTAGCAAGAACTAAAAATAAAGATGAAATGAAACACGATAACTCAAGAGCCCCTGACTGAGAAGAGGCCTCACTAATTGGCTGAAAGCTGTCTAGTCCTGAACGAAGTGGCTGCTGAGGAGCTCTGTCACCTGCGTCTGCGTCATAAAATGATGCAGGTCCTAAGGACGTTAGTACGTGGAATGTACGGTATGTAAGATGGCCAAAACAGTAACCCAGAATAACATAATATTTCTTAAAAGACAAGAACATATCTCATAATGAAGTAACAATGATAATACATACTCAGTATGCTAAAATTAACATGCTAAAAACAGGTCAGTAAAATATATCTTTTAACTTGGGGGGTTTCTCTAACCGACAACCACCACTATGAGCTTTGTAGTGATACAATGTCTTGCCCACACTACCAGAGCTGTCCCGTACTTTGTCGGGGTAGGGGACGAAGAACTAGGGGAGTGGATCCATCCTAAAAACTGGCCATCTCAGTGGCTAATGAGGAATGTACCGTGGTACCATCCTATCCTATGCTGGCTACATAGTTTATGAGTTCAAGTAATTATTTCTACTCTCACCCATATCGGTGCTCAATACTACTCTCAAAAATGATCAAATAGCTCATACTTTAGGATTTTGAATTCTTGAAATCTGGTTTCTCGGGGACTTAGCCCAACTCATTACTTAGCTTTCTCATCTGGGTTCTTTAGCTTGACTGAAAACTAATATCAACTCAAGTGATTCAAAACATGCTAGGTTACTTAGCTGATATGCAAGAACCAATTCTTAAAATGAACTTCTTGATCTTAGCTTAAAAGGTACTTGTACTAGTTTTTCTTTTCTTGAAATAGTAACAAGATTTTCAAGGAACCTCAACAACAATGAATCTTGTTCATATATGAGTGTAAATTTGATAACAATACTTTAATTGAGTAATATAGAAAATCAAGAATCATAATATTCATCAAGAATCTATACGTATCATGGGAATTAACACACTTCACAAAATTATAGGAATTTAACTTCAACTAGTACTTGAAAGTTTATGGGTGAAAACGAACTTCCATTTTTACAGATATTCTTCAAAAGTAATAGTTTTAGGGTGGGTTTACATACCTGGGAAAGAACACTTGGAGAATTAAAGAAATTTTCTTGAAGGCCCTAATCGTTCTTGATTTTACGCTTGAATTTTCTTGGGAGGTTTTTCTTGTTTTGAACGAACGAATGAATAAAATAAGTGTTTTTGGACTTAAATTCATCTTAGGTTGGCTAGCATAGGATTATGGGGTATGAAAAAGGTCAAAACTACCCTTCCCCATTAAAAGAAACAAAACAGTCTGAAAATGCACTAGTGCACGTCGCGCACTAGTGTAATTTGCCTGGTTTTCGCAAAAAGTCAGATTTTGTCGAAATTTTGAAAAAAAACAAAGTGGTTCCTCATCCCTAGTGCGTCGCAAAATGGGCGTGGAAACCTCACTGTTTTGCACGTTTTTGGAAAAAATAATTTGACTCGATCGTATTAAAATCGAGTTGAGGCAATTTTCTAACTTACTTTTTCTTATTGATCGCAAATTCGGTCTCGAATTTGCAAACGGAGCATGGAAAGACGTGTTACACGTAAGGTCAATTCTAGGGGTATTTTGGTCTTTTCACAAGGGTGTCACAATATCTTCCCCTTAGGATCATTCGTCCTCGAATAATAATAGTATAAACAATTTAGCTTAAGACAACAAGATTTTCACACTTTAAACTAACATAAGTCTTAAGTATGTAAGTTTACCTTCAAGGTCCTCATTTAGGCTAGCAAACAAGTATGGATACTTGGCCTTCATGTATTCTTCTGCTTCCCATGTGGTTTCTTCCACGAATTGGTTTCTCCACAACACTTTTGCCGAAGCTATCTCTTTGGTCCTCAACTTGCGAACTTGTCGGTCTAATATCTGTACCGGGATCTCTTCATATGACAAATTATCTTTAATTCCCACATTTTCAACCGGAAAAACTAGAGAGGGATCTCCCAAGCACTTCTTAAGCATGGAAATAAGAAATACTGGGTGTATAGCGCTCAACTCTGCTGGTAATTCTAACTCGTAGGCAACGCTGTCCACTCTTCTCAGAATTTGGTAAGGACCAATATATCGTGGGCTGAGCTTCCCCTTCTTCATGAACCCCATAACTCCCTTCATTGGTGATACCTTCAAGTACACCCAATCACCTACTTCGAATTTCAGTTCTCTCCTCCTAACATCAGTGCATGACTTTTGCCGACTCTGGGCTATCTTTAGCCTTTCCTCGATGACCTTCACTTTTTCCATAGCCTGGTGGACTAGATTAGGCCCTATCAACCCTGCCTTACCAGCTTTAAACCACCCTATGGGTGATCTACACCTTCTCCCATAAAGGGCCTCATACGGTGCCATCTGTATGCTGGCCTGAAAGC
>JAPFFP010000089.1:3919639-3937804 GCA_026153255.1 Solanum medicagineum
CAGGTTCCTACATAGTGACATCATATAGGCATAGAATATGCGTTAGTATGTTTGAATGTACTAAGTATGTAGGATGCAATGCAACAGGAATTAAGCATCATAATCAAAATGCATAACAATAGGCAATAGGCATAATATAACAACATGGCATGTATGATCAATGCATAAGTAAAATATGCTTAAGGAACTCATGCTCATATAGGATTTTATATGTGTAGAAGAGACAAAGCTATATTTCCAAATGTACAACCCTTTGGTTGGTTAGTGGTGATGCTGCCCCATCACTTAGGTGGATGAGTACAAACCCCCATCTAGGTTGGTGATAATGCTGCCCCATCACCATGGTGGAGAAGTACAAACCCTTCCCTAGGTTGATGAGTACAAACCCCATCCAGGCCAGTGATGATGCCTCCCCATCACTAGGTGGAGAAGTACAAACCTTCCTTAGGTTGATGAGTACCAACCCCCATCTAGGCTATCCAGGTTCTTAGTCCCCCGAATTGGGCATGGTCTAATGCAACACTTTATATAGAATTTATCATATACATAGGCTCATTTCATTATCATATAATCATTTTTATCATATCTCATGGTTCGGACCTTCAACTCCTCAAGAAACCACATCTGGACATTTTATTAACACCTTGATGGTGTGTAATGCTAGTATAAAATCATGAAATATACAGATGAAATCATGCAAGAAAATCTATTGTAAAACCATCAATCACTACCTTGCAATATTCTCAAGCAATATACATCAAAGCCCCATCTCAAATCTTACAATAAAGCAAAGATTTATAGCTCAAAACATAGCAAAGCGATCACAACTTTACATAGCTTTAACATAGTGTGCAGTAAATTTCATAATAAGCAAGAACCATTGTAAATCAACTGTAAATCATGCAATTTGAGTAAAAGGAGGCCAGTTATCATGGGTGAAAGGAACCCATGAAAGAAACCCACATACCTTAACTTAGAGATGAACTTGGTGAAAATTGGAATGGAGACTTGAAGCTTGAAGAAGAACTTTGAAGGAGAACCTTAGCTTAGAATGAGGGTTTGAGACTTGAATTTGGGAGTGAAAATATGACAAAGTGTTTCAGTGAGTATTTGAGAATGTGTAGGATGATATGAGGGTGAAATAAAGCGAAGTATAGGTAAAAACACGATAGGGAACATTTAGGACCAAGACCCCAAAACCTTGGACCAAGAAGAAATCACTGGCAACAAAATACACAAGTCCGCGGCACAGACCTGTCACGGAGGCCAAATTAACACATGTCCGCGACAGCTACGCATCGCGGTGCTATCGCGAATCATCTCTGGAAATTGAAATTTTGGAAATTTGAAATTGTGATTCAATTGCTCTAAAATCGAGGTTAGACCCCTTTTCACCTAATTTTGACCCCTTAAACAAGAATTTGAAGTCAAAATTTTGATATCGCGCACAAATTTTGAGATATATGGAATTTAAAATCCAGGCATTCTGAGGAACATTTTCGGGTAGTTTTTGGGGTCATGTCAATATCTCCCCCTTGGGAATATTCATCCCCAAATGAAAAACAGACGTACAAGAAAAGAGTGATCATAAACAAATCAGTCCCAATAAGAATGCAACATTACATTTAAAACACCACTTCCAAAATCTCAACATAAGTGTAAAATCATCATAAACTTACTAACATAAAAATGAATGCACATGAATGACATATGGGCTAAAACATTAGACTTGAAATCACATAGGGGACTTACAACTAGTACCTTAGGTTTTAGTGGAGTGGAAAAGATAAGGATACCGCTTTTACATGTCCGCTTCGGCCTCCCAAGTAGCATTTGCAATTTGTTGGTTCCTCCATAGGACCTTAATGGATGACACCTCCTTGTTCCTCAATCTCTTCACTTGCCTATCTAGGATCTAAACCGGAACCTCCTCATAGGTCAAGTTATTCTCAACAACACCCACAACATCAAGAGGCACAATAGCATTAGGATCGGCAACATATTTTCTTAACATAGAGACATGAAACACCGGATGAACCAAATTCATTTCACTAGGCAACTTCAACTCCCAAGCTACCTTGCCAACCTGCATCAAGACCTCATAAGGACCAACATACTTTGGACACAACTCCCTCTTTTTACAAAAACCAACTATACCTTTCATTAGAGAAACTTTCAAATAAACCCAATCACCCACTTTGAATACAAGGTCTCTTCTTCTCACTTTGGCATAAGATTTTTGACGACTTTGGGCTATCCTCAACCTTTCCCTAATCATCCTAACCTTCTCAAGAGCCTCCATGACCAGATTCGGTCCCAATAAATCCACCTCTCCAACCTTAAACCAACCAACCAATAATCTACATTGCCTCCCATAAAGAGCCTCAAAAGGAGCCATACCAATGTTAGAGTGTTAGCTATTGTTGTAGGCTAACTCAATCAAAGGAAGATGGTCATCCCAACAGCCCCTCAACTCCAATACACAAGCCCTTAGCATATCCTCAAGGGTTTGAATTATCCTTTCGGCTCACCATCCATTTGAGGGTGGAAGGCCATACTAAGTTGAACTTTTGTACCAAGACCCCTTTGAAAAGACCTCCAAAAGTGTGAAGTAAATTGTACACTACGATCTGATATGATCGAAAAAGGAATCCCATGCAACCTCATTATCTCATGGATGTACAACCTTGCATACTCTTTAGCCATATATGTCGTCTTAACCGGTACAAAGTGAGCCAATTTTGTCATACTATCAACCACCTCCCAAATGGAATCAAAACCTTTTCTAGTCTTGGGCAACCCAACCACAAAATCTATATTAATCATCTCCCACTTCAAGTGAGAATCTCTATGTCATGGGTTAGGCCACCCGGTTTACAATGTTCGGCTTTGACTTGTTGACAACTATGACAACCGGAAATGAATTTAGCAATGCCTCTCTTCATGCCTCCCCACCACTACACATCCCTCAAGTCTCTATACATTTTGGTGGAAGCAGGGTTAATAGAATAAGAAGAATTATAGGCCTCATCAAGGATCTTCTCCCTCAAATCATCAACACAAGGCACACACAACCTACCTTGGTACCTAAGGGCACCATCTCCCCCTTGGGAGAAAACCTTTACTTTGCCCTCTTTCACTAAGGCCTTTAATTCAAGCAAGAGGTTGTCAAGGTCTTGTTTTGCTACTACCTCATCAACCAATGAAGACTTAGACCCATCAACAACAACCACCCATCATAACCAACCTCCTCCAATCTAACCCCCAATCTAGCCAATCTATGCACCTCCCTAGACATTTCCCTATCACCACCATCAACATGACTAGCCTACCCATGGGCACCCTACTCAAGGAATCCACCACCACATTTGCCTTACACGTTTGATAATGCAGACTCATATCATAATCTTTGAGAAGTTCTAGCCACCTAATTTGTCTCAAGTTGAGATCTTTTTGAGGGAAGGCATATTGGAGGCTCTTATGATCGGTGAAGAGATAAACATGCACGCCATGCAAATAATGACACCAAATCTTTAATGCAAACACAACGGCGGCCAATTCAAGATCATGGGTAAGGTAATTGCTTTCATGCACTTTGTGTTGCCTAGAAGCATAGGCTATGACCTTACTATTTTGAATTAGCACACAACCCAAACCAACTCTAGTTGCACCACAATGCACAACAAAACCCTCAAGGCCATCTAGTAGTGACAATGTAGGAGCGGACACAGGCCTATCCTTTAATGTTTGGAAGCTCCTCTCATACTCATCGGTCCATACAAACTTAACCTTCTTTTGAGTCAATTTTCTCATAGGGGAAACAATGGAAAAGAACCCATTCACAAATATTCTATAATAACCCAATAGGCCTAAGAATCTCCTAATATCCAATGGGGTCAATGGTCTAGGCTAATTTCTAATCACATCAGTTTTCTTGGGATCCACTTTTATACCATCCCCCAACACCATATAACCCAAGAATGCAAACTCCTTCAACCAAAATTCACACTTTTCATATTTAGCATATAATCTCGCCTCCCTCAACCTTTGCAACACAACCCTCAAATGAACCATATGCTCCTTCCTACTATGTAAATAGATCAAAATATCATCAATAAAGTCCAACACAAAGGAATCAAAGTATGGTTTGAAGACCCTATTCATTAGGTCCATGGAGATGGATGGTGCATTAGTCAACCCGAATGACATCACAACAAACTCATAATGCCCATATCTAGTCCGGAAGGTGGTCTTGGGAATGTAACACTCCTCACCCTCACTTGATGATACCCAGACCAAAGATCAATCTTAGAGAAAAAGATAATGCTTTGCAATTGGTCAAATAAGTCACTGGAAGAGGATATCTATTCTTTATAGTGACCCTATTGAGTTTCTAGTAGTTAATGCACATTGTAAGTGACCCATCCTTCATCTTTACAAACAACACCGGGGCACCCTAAGGTGATTGACTAGGTCTAATAAATCCCTTCTCCAACAAATCTTTCAATTGCTCCTCTAACTCTTTCAACTCCGTCGGGGTCATATGGTAAGAGGGAATGAAGATAGGTTGAGTATCAAAAAGGAGATCTAATGCCAAAATCTATCTCCCTTTCGGGAGGGAAACCAGGAAGGTCATTTGGGAAGACATCAAGAAATTCATTTACAACCGGAAGTGACTCAATGGAAGGGACTTTGGACTCCACATCTTTAACCCTCACAAGATGGTAAAGACACCTCTTAGAGATGAACTTATAGGCTTTAATGCATGAAATCAATCTACCCTGGACCACCACATCTTGACTTTCCCATTCAAGGACGGGTTCATTAGGAAGTTGACACTTGACCCTACGGGTTCTACAATCTATAGAAGCATATTAGGTATGCAACATATCATGCCAAAAATGACATCAAAGCCTACTATGTCTAATTCAACAAAATCGCAAGGCAACAACTTATTCAAAATGCAAATAGGACAACTCCTATAAGCTTTCCTAGCTACAATAAAGGCACCAATAGGAGTAAACACTTCATGTGACTCATGTAACAACTCGGGGGAAACATGAAACTTTTTAGCAACAAAAGGGGTAGCAAAGGAAAGAGTGGCACCCGGATCAATCAAAGCATACACATCAAAGTCAAGGATTTTCAACATATCGGTAACAACATTGGGCACCCCACCAACCCCTTGCCACCCATGTAGAGCATAAAATCGATTGTGCCTTGGGGAACCACCTTGAGGACCACCTTTCCCCAATGGGACCGTATTAGTACCCCAGATTTTGCCATAGTTTCTTGGACAATCTACCTTCTTGTGCCCAATCTTCGCACAACTAAACCATGCATTAGAATCTTTCAAACATGGGCCTTTATGACCCTTATCACATGTAGGACACACATCAATGGAATCCACAACACCAACACCTTGAGGCCTTGGGAGATCATTGGCAAACCCCCTATTAGTAGCATGGTGAGAAAGGGTCTTGATTGAAATGACAACCCTTTTGGAACTTATCCCCAAGATGGGCCCTCATGGCCATATGCTCCCTTCTCTTCCTTAATTTCTCCTCCTCCATTTGCTTGGAATTGGTCATCAACCAAGACAAGTCCATTTCACTAATTAGCATGGTGGACCGGCATTCTTCACTTACCAAGTCGGAGACCCCCAATCACAAATTTGTTCATCCTGGATCTAGGATCGGCCACCAAATGAGGAGCATACCTTGAAAGTTGATTAAACTTGAGGGCATACTCCCTCACACTCATAGCACCTTGTCTCAAGTTCATAAACTCCACAAACTTAGTTTCCCTAAGCTCAAGACGGAAAAACCGGTTAAGGAAGGCCAATTTGAACTCCTCCAAAAGCACTATATTACCAACCCCCTTCTCATCTTTCCATTGATCATAGCATATTTGGGTTACCCCTTTGAGTTGGTACGACTCCAACTCCGCCTTCTCATTTGGCCTAACACCCATGATATTCAAGATTTTGTAGACTTCATCAATAAACTCTTATGGATCTTCATCCACCTTTGACCCATAGAAAACTAGAGGATTCATCCTCATGAAGTCTCTTACCCTAGCTCCCAGGGTAGTAGCATGAGGGTCTTGGGCCCCTTGATTGGCTTGGTTGGCTACAAATTGGGCAAGCCTAGTGAGAGCATCTCGGAGCTCACCATTGTTAGGTTGCTCCTCGGGAGTTCGGTCCCTTCGTCCTCGAGTGTTTAGCATGGTATAGCATAGCAAAGAACAATCGTTAGGGGAAAACTCGCTATAACTCTATAGCACAACATAGAACATGAAGAAGGGAAACATTTCCTAAAATTCCTCATAGCCTCCTATTCATCGGCATGGCGCATATCATAAAGATGAATAGGACACTAATCGATGCAGTATGTTGGACTCCAAGGTCTATCAACCTAGTTCTATGATATCAAGTTTGTCATTACCCAAGCATAGGTCGTAGACGAGACATGGCGCAAGGGGTACCCGAAGGAACCCCAAGCAAGCCTCTTAGAGCATCATTACACATCCTTGGTCGCGGAAGCAATAAATCAAGCATCAATAGATGAAAGAATGGGGAACCTGGGGCTAAGGGGAAACACTTCCATATCATCATAACTAAGAGACAAGATTCGAATGCATATCATAGATGCATAATATGTCCAACAATACCTCTAATACAAAGATAAGAGCGGGGGCCAAGACAAAGTAACTGGGCCCACCGTCATAGTCAGATAGACAGTAAAGAAGAAAGTCTCGATACATAATAGGATAAACATAGAATAAGGTCCCTGAAGTGCAGGACTCACCACTAGCTTGAATAGCACTAGCCACTTAGAGGAGGATGATCAACTTGACTCGGGTTCCTATATGGTGACATCATGTAGGCATAGAGTACGCGTTAGTACATTTGAATGTACTATGTATGTAGGATGCAATGCAACAAGAATTAAGCGTCATAATCAAAATGCATAATGATAGGCAATATGCATAATTAATAATATGACATGTATGATCAATGCATAAGTAAAAATCTATCATTAGGTGGATAAGTACAAACACTTCCCTAGGTTGATGAGTACAAACCCTCATCTAGGTTATTCGGGCTCTTAGTCCCCCCGAATTGGGCATAATCTTATGCAACACTTTATATAGAATTTATCATATACATAGGCTCATTTCATCATCATATAATTATTCTTATCATATCTCATGCTTTGCACCTTCAACTCCTCAAGAAACCACATCCGGACATTTTCTCAAACACCTTGAGGGTGTGTAATGCTAGTACAAAACCATGAAATATAGAGATGAAATCATGCAAGAAAATCCATTGTAAACCCATCAGTCAATACCTTGCAACACTCTCAAGCAATATACATCAAAACCTTTTCTCAAATCTTACAACAGCGCAAAGATTTATAGCTCAAAACATGGCAAAACCGTCACAACTTTAAATAGCTTTAACATAGTGTGCAGTAAATTTCATAATAAGTAAGATCCATTGGTAAATCAATTTTAAATCACGCGATTTGTGTAAAAAGAGGCTTAGGTATCATGGGTGAAAGGAACCCATGAAAGAAACCCACATACCTTGGCTTAAGAGATGAACATGGTAAAGATTGGAGATGGAGACTTGAAGTTTGAAGAAGAACCTTGAATGAGAACCTTAGCTTAGGATGAGGGTTTGGGACTTGAATTTGGGACTGAAAATATGGCTATGTATTTTAGTGAGTATTGGGGAATGTGTAGGATGATATGAGGGTGAAATAAGTCCTAATATAGGTAAAAATATGGTTTGGAACACTTAGGCCTAAGACCCCAAAGCCTTGGACCGAGATAGAAATTACTAACAACAAAATACTTGCGGACCTATTGCGGAGGCAAAATTAACTCATGTCCGCGACAACTGCACGTTGTGGTGCCGTCGCAGATCGTCTCTAGAAATTGAAATTTTAAAAATTTGAAATTGTGATTTGATTTCTCTAAAATCAGGGTTAGACCCTTCTCCTCCTAATTTTTACCTGCTGAACAAAAATTTGAAGTCAAAGTTTTGATATCACACACGGATTTTGAGATATATGAAATTTTAAAATAATTTTGGGCATTTCGAGGCACATTTTTGGGCAATTTTTAGGGTCATTTCATGCTAAGATCCTTGACTCTATTGTTCTTCATGTCTATGGTATGGAAGTTCTTTCCCTAAGCCCTGGTTTTCCCACTTTATTTTCTCTTGATGCTTGTTTTATTGCATCCGCGACTAAGGATGTGTAATGATATTCTAAGAGGCTTGCTTGGGGTCCCTTCGGGTTCCCCTTGAGCTGTGTCACGTCTATGCCCAAGGCTTAGGTTATTACAATTTTTGATGACTTTGGGGTGTCTTTAATCTCTTCCTAATCATCCTAACCTTTTCAAGAGCTGCCATAACCATATCCGATCCCAATAAAGCCACCTCTCCAACCTTAAACCAACCAACTGCAGATCCACAACGTCTCCCACAAAAAGCCTCAAAAGGAGCCATACCGACGCTAGAGTGATAGCTATTGTTGTATGCAAATTCAATCAAAGGAAGATAGTCATTCCAACTACCCCTCAACTCCAATACACATGCCCTAAGCATATCTTCAAGGGTTTGAATTATCCTTTTGGCTAGGTTAACCGTTTGAGGGTGGAAGGCTGTACTAAGGTGAACCTTTGTACCAAGACCCCTTTGAAAGGAATTCTAGAAGTGTCAAGTAAATTGTGAACTATGATCCGATATGATGGTCAAATGAACCCTATGTAAGCTCACTAACTCATGGATGTACAACCTTACATACTCTACATCCCCATATGTTGTCTTAACCGGAAGCAAGTAGGCCGATTTCATCATCCTATCAACAACCACCCAAATAGAATCAAAACCTTTTCTAGTGTTGTTTACCCAACCAAAAAATCCATATTAATCACCTCCCACTTGAAAGTGAGAATCTCTATGTCTTGGTTTAGGCCACCCGACCTTTGATATTTGGGGTTGGCTTGTTGACAACTATGACAACCAGAAACGAATTTGGCAGTGTCCCTATTCATGCCTCCCCACCAATACACAACTCTCAAGTCTCTCTACATTTTGGTGGAAACAGGGTGGATATAATAAGAAGAATTGTGGGCCTCATCAAGGATCTTCTCTCTCAAACCATCAACACATGGCACACACGACCTACCTTAGTACCTAAGGGCACCGTCTTCCGCTTGAGAGAAAACCTCTACTTTTCCCTCTTTCACCAAGGCCTTCAATTCAAGCAAAGAGGAGTCAAGATCTTATTTTACTATCACCTCATCAACCAAAGAAGGCTTAGACCTATTAACAACCTGAAACAAGCTCGACGTATGGCCCCGTTTGACCCCTTACTGTACGGCCCCAGCGGTATGGCCCTTGCGTAGTTAAAGGAGCTGAAAGAACAATTGAGGGATTTATTGGAGAAGGGTTTTATTAGCCCTAGCCAATCACCTTGGGGTTCACCGGTGTTGTTTGTGAAGAAGAAGGATGGGTCCGTTAGAATGTGTATTGATTGCCAACAACTCAATAGGGTCACCGTAAAGAATAAGTATCCTTTTCCAACGACTGATGATTTGTTTTACCAATTGCAAGGGGCTAGTCACTTCTTTAAGATTGATCTTTGGTCCGGGTATCATCAAGTGAAGGTGAGGGAGTGTGATATTCCCAAGACGGCCTTCCAGACTGGGTATGGGCATTATGAATTTATTGTGATGTGTTTTGGGTTAACCAATCCACCAGTTATCTTCATGGATCTTATGAATAGAGTCTTTAAACCCTAACTTGATTCCTTTGTTATGGTCTTCATTGATGATATTTTTCTCTATTCACATTGTGAGGTGGAGCATATGGGTCATTTAAGGGTAGTGCTACAAAGATTGAGGGAAGCGAAGCTGTATGCTAAGTATGAGAAGTGTGAATTTTTGTTGAAGGAGGGTTGCCTTTCTAGGTCATGTGTAGTCGGGGGATGGTATTAAGGTGGATCCTAAGAAGACAGGTGTGATTAGAAATTGCCCTTGACCATTGATCCCATCAAGTATTAGAAGCTTCGTGGGCTTAGGAGGTTACTACTGGAGGTTTGTGAATAGGTTCTCTTCTACTGCTTCTCCCATGACCAAGTTGACTCCAAAAAAAGCCAAATTATTATGGACGGATGAGTGTGAAAAGAGTTTCAAAACATTAAAAGATAAGCTTGTGTCTACTCCTATATTGTCACTATCGGAAGGGCTAGAAGGATTTGTTGTGTATTGGGATACTTCTAGAGTTTGTTTGGGTTGTGTGTTGATGCAAAATGGTATGGTGATAGCCTATGCTCCTAGAAAACTCAAAGCATCTGAGAAGAATTATCCTACCCATGATCTTGAATTAGCCGCCATGGTCTTTGCTTTAAGAATTTGGCGTCACAATTTATATGGGGTGCATGTTGATGTGTTTACGGATTATAAGACTCTCTAATCTGTCTTCACTCAAAAAGATCTGAACTTGAGACAGAGAAAGTGGTTACAACTTCTTAAGGACTATGACATGAGTATGCATTATCATCCTGGTAAGGTAAATATGGTTGCTATATGCTTTGAGTAGGGTGTTGATGGGTAGACTAGCTCATAGTGATGATGGTGGCTAGGGAGGTCTATCAGTTGGCTATATGGGGCGTTAGGTTGGGAGAGGTTGATAATGGTGGTGTTATCGTTGTTGATGGTTCAAAATCTTCATTGGTTGAGAGGTGAAAGCTAAGAAAGATCTTAACCCCACTTTTTAGAATTGAAGGTATTGATAAAAGATGGTAAGGTGGAGGTTTTCTCCCAAGGGGAAGATAGTGTCCTTAGGTACCAAGATAATTTATGTGTGCCTTGTGCTGATGGCTTGAGAGAAATGATTCTTGATGAGACTCATGGTTCTTCCTATTCTATTCACCCCGGATCTACTAAGATGTATAGATACTTGAGGGGGGTGTATTGGTGGGTAGGTATGAAGAGGGGCATTGCCAAATTTGTATCTAGTTGTCATAGTTGCCAATAAGTCAAAGCCGAGCACCAAAGGCTAGGTGGACTAACATAAGACATAAAGATTCCTACTTAGAAATGGGAGGTGATTAACATGGATTTTGTGGTTGAGTTGCCCAAGACTAGAAAGGATTTTGATTCCATTTGGGTTGTGGTGGATAACGTGACAAAATCGGCTCACTTGCTACCAGTTAGGACCACATATGGGGCTGAACATTCTGCTAGATTGTAGAGTCATGACTTGGTGAGGTTGCATTGGGTTCCTTTTTCCATCATATCGGATCGTGGTGCTCAATTTACTTCACATTTTTGGAGGTCATTTCAAAGGTGTCTTGGTACAAGAGTTAAACTTAGGATGACCTTTCACTCTCAAACAAATGGCCAAGCCAAAAGAACTATCCAAACACTTGAGGGTATGCTTAGGGCTTCTGTATTGGAGCTTAAGGGTCGTTGGGATGATTATCTTCCATTGATTGAGTTTTCCTATAACAATAGCTATCATTCTAGCATCGGTATGGCCCCTTTTGAGGTTCTCTATGGTAGATGTTGTAGGTCACTAGTTGGGTGGTTTGAGTTGGAGAGGGGCTTTGTTGTGACCAGATCTGGTTATGGAGGCTCTTGAGAAGGTTAGGATGATTATAGAAAGGTTGAATATGGCCCAAAGTCGTTAAAGGTCTTATGCTGATATGAGGAGAAGGGATCTTGAATTCACAATTGGTGATTAGGTCTATTTGAAGGTGTCACCCATGAAAGGGTATGGTTCAGTTTGGTAAAAAGGACAAGTTGAGTCTAAGATATATGGGTCCTTATAGTGTAACGAGGAGGATTGGCAAGGTAGCTTATGAGTTAGAATTGCCTATTGAGATAGATTTATTTCATCCTGTCTTTCATGTTTCCATGTTGAGGAAATGTGTGGGAGTCCCTAATGCTATTGTGACTCTTAATATTATGGTTGTTGTTGAAGATAATTTGACTTATAAAGAGGTTCTAGTTCAGATTTTGGATAGACAAGTGAAGAGGTTAAGGAACAAGGATGTGGCTTCTGTTAAGGTTCTTTGGACGAATCAACAAGTTGAAAGTCCTACTTGGGAGGCCTAAGTGAACATGCAAAAGCGATATCATTATCTCTTCCATTCTACTCAAGCGTAAGTAACTAATTCTATGTCCTCTATATGATCTCAAGTCTTAAGTTTAGCCCTCATGTCATTGAATACATTCATGTTTAAATTGACAAGTTCATGATGATTTTTCACTTATGTTGAGATTTTAGAAATGATGTTTAAGTGCATTGTTGCATCCTTATGTGGACTAAAAATTTTCATGTTTACGTCTCTCATATACCTTGCTTTGACATTCGAGGATGAATGTTCCCAAGGGGGAGATATTGAAACGACCTCAAAAAGTGCTCGAAAATGTGCCTTGGAAGTGACCGAAATCGTATTTTCTATATATCTCATTATTCGTGCATGATATCGAAAATTTGACTTTATATTCTTGATCAAGGAGAAAAATAGTGTGACAGATGGGTCTAACCCTGATTTTAGAGCAACTGTATCAAAATCCAAAAATCACAAAAAAAGCGACTTCAAATAAGCTATTCGCGCCCCTTGTGCGACGCGCCACAGTGTATTTTCTATCTAGTTTTTCTATCTTGGTCCAAGACTTTTGGGTCTTGGGCCTAAGTGTTTTCATGCGTGAAATACCTATACTTAGTCATATTTGACCTTCATATCATCAAAAATATTCCCAATACTCTCTCAAACACTTAGACAATATTTCACCTCAAAATTCAAGCGTCCAAATCTCTTCCGGATCTTAAGGATTTCACTCAAGCTTCAAGTCTGCATTAAAATCTTCATCAGGGAGTTCTCTAAAGTTATGGTATGTGGGTTTCATTCATGCATTCCTTTCACCCATGAAGCCTAAGCTTCTTTTTACTTAAATTACATAATTTTAGGTTGATTTACTTATGGGTCTTACTTCCAATGAATTTGACTATAAACAATGTTGGGGTTTCATGAAATTATGATTGTTTTAGCATGTTTTGAGCTATGAATCTATGATCTATTGTGGGATTTGATGAAGGGTTTTGGTGTATATTGCTTGAGGGTGTTACCAAGTATTGATGGATGGTTTTATATTGGATTTTCTTGCATGATTTCATCCCTAAATTGCATGGTTTCACACTAGCTCTACACACCCGTCAAGTGTTTGACAAAATATCCGGTTATGATTTCTTGAGGAATTGAAGGTCCAATGCATGTCGTATGAGTAGAATGACTTTATAATGATTAATGGAATGTATGTATAAGATATTTTCCTATATAGTGTTGGAAATTGACCATCCCTACTCGGGGAGTTAACAACCCCATTAACCATGTCGAGGGGTTTGTACCTTGATAACTGGGTTTAGGGTTTTGTACCTTAATCACCATGGGTGGTAGGGTGCGATGATCCACCAACCAATCAAGGGGTTTATACCTTGATAACCGGGTTGAGGGGTTTGTACCTCAATCACCATGGGTGGTAGATTGAGACGATCCACCAAACATGTCGAGGGGTTTGTACTTTGACAACCAATTGAGGGGTTTGTACCTCAATCACCGTGGGTGGTAGGGTGAGACCATCCTCCAATCTATTAAGGGGTTGGTATGTCAATGGACTAAGAATTCTATAATGATGGTCTCTTGTTGCAAATGTATTATGTTCTATATAAGCATGATTTACTTCAAGGATCTTCCATGTATGCCATATTGTTGTATGCTACTCATTGCCTATGCTTATGCATTTCTATATGATGCTTATCTCTTGTTGCATTGTATCATACATACTTAGTACATTCAAACATACTAACGCATACTCTATACCTACATGATGTTACCTTGTAAGAACCAGAGCCCCACTTGAGCATCTTCCTCCACGTGGATAGTATGGTTTCTCTCAAGCTAGTTAGTGAGTCCTCCATTTCGGGGACAATGTCTATGATCTCATGTTATGCATTAAGACTATCTTTCTTTGATGTATATATTGAATATGAGGGTGAGCCCGATTGCTTGTCTTGGCCCTCGCTCCTATCTATGTTCTAGAGGTATTGTTGGACATGTTACGTATTGAGCTATGACTCTCTTGCTTTGATGTTTATATTATGAAATTTTACCTTTGTCCTCATTTCTAATCTAATTATGTTGTTTAATTGCTTCCGTGACCAAGGATGTGTAATAATATGTTAAGACGCTTGTTTGAGGTTCCTTTGGGTTCCCCATTCGCTGTGTCACGTGTAGGCCCTAGGCTTGGGTCGTGACATCCAGCAGGTTGAGGGTGGTCAGATTTAGCCACATAATGGCAGTTAGGTGCCCAGGTATGTTCCTTTTGATCCCAGTTCTTTACTTTATTTTGATTGCGTGCATTGAGGATAATGCACCTTTTTTTAATGGGGGTGTGGGTAGTTATAAGCCTCAGTGAAGTCTGAGTAGCCGTGGTCTATAAATACCCCAATTTTTGAATCCTAGGGGTTTTCTTTCCTATGTTCATTTTCTACATGGATATTTATTTTCTGTTGAACCAGCATGTTTAAGATGCTTAGGTAGTATTGGTAGCATATACTATCGACATCTGTGGCATATGTGTGTTTTTGTGTTTTTTTGTTAAGAACGATACCCACCAAATTTTTGATTAGTTAGTCTAGTTAGCAACCATGCATGTTTAAGTGTGTTGAGAGTGTTTGTTTTGATAAGTGAGGGTAAAATTGAGATGAAATGCATGATCCGAGAGCTTGTGTTGATAATGAATCAGTGCCATGTGAGTGTGAGCTTAATTTGATTAATTCATATATTGTGTTTCATCTAAGAACTTGCCCTAGTACTCTGATTTAGACTTTAGATTAGTTGGTAAGGATAGGATCTTAGGCTATTATTCATAACATTATACTTAGCCTAAATAACCAACCAAATGTGCAGAATAACGCTTGATCCTAATGTTTTAGTCTAACATGTACCTATTCTTTGCAAAAACTTAAGTGACCTAGCCTTATTAGTTGTAAATCCTGAAATTGGCCCTGGTCCTTCCTTGAACATTGTGCACCTTGTCTGAGGAAAAGAACCTATGTTGAGGGTGGCTACCGAAAGTGCCCCTGGTTTTGAGGTTGGATATATGCACCTCAACTCAGGCCAAAAGCCTGAGTTGAGGGTGACTAGTGTAAGGGTGAAACACAAAATGAGGGGGAAAGTTAGTGATGCATGGAAAAGGAGTAAAAATGTGTACAGGGTGCAAGAAAAATGAGTGATGCCTTAGTTATCAACTATAAAGAAAAATGAAATGTAAAGATAAGGCAAAAGGCTGAAAATTACAAGAAAGCACCCAGAAAAGTTTGAAATAGGAGAAAGGGAGAATTGAATGAAAAAGTAACAGTGTTGGTAGGGCAAAAGTGTAGAAAAACGCAGTTTTAATGAGGGCCTTTAGTCACCATGTTCCCAAATCATTATACCAAAGCCCCCTGAGCATATGTTACAAGCCTGTAATGTCCTAAAGTGATCCTAGTCTAAGTAGTCAAAGGTCTTAGTCATGAGTATAGCGGCAAGCATATAGTATTGAGCATGATACATAAATATCTTTTGTGAGAGTGAGTGATTTTGCACAGTCCCAATATTATACATCAAAACATCATTGAGAGTGATGTATGAGACTTCTTTCTGTGAGGTCACATGCATTACATTGTTAACATTAGACTAATTCAGTGATTGCGTATCGTTGATAGTACCTCGCTTGTTGTAGTTGCATTGTAGCATGAATTAGTCTATATTTGGTTTGTTGGATAGCTATCTAGTTGCGTTTTGAAAAGTGGTGTGGGTATCTATGCTTAAGTTTGATGAGATGTATGCTATTAGGTCGATGTCTGTTTGTTACTGTGCTACTTATATAGATTGAGTCCATCGCTTGAGGACAAACAACAATTTTAAGTTGATGGTGTTGATGTTTTGTGAAAATACAATACTTTTGATGCTTAAAACTTTGAATTTTGTGTTTCCTCAATGTGATGTTAGTAGGTTTGATGTGTTTTTGTGTTTTTTTGGTAGGATTTTAGGGTTGACACAATATTTTGGCAAAATATGCAGATGTTGCTGATTTTAAGGATCCAAGAGACCTTTTAAGGGCCGTAGAGTATTCTATGGGCTGTGAAAGTGGTTTCATGTGCAATTCAAGTGAAAGGTGGATTTCTAAAGTTTGGTCTACGAACATGCAGACGAGTCAAGGAACACTTTATGAGCTGTAGACAGAGGATCAAATAGTGAAGACTTGCATAAATTCCATCAAACGAAACCCTCTACAGGCCGTTGAAGGGTGTCGTAGAAGCCAAGTCAAGAATTCAAGAAATAGAGTGAGAAAGCCTGAACAAGCCATAAATCACTATACGACCCGTAGAGCACCTCGTGGAGCCTGCCAATTCAGTTATCCTATTTTGTTTTGAATTTGTATTTTAAACATTATAAATTGGTTTTTAGGTTATTTTTCTTAGGAGAGCAGCGTGATACAATTAGATAAAAACATTGGAGAGTTTGAGGAAACACTTGTAAATTTTAATTTTATCTTCTAATTACAATCTTGTGATTCTCATTGAAGATTTAGATTTTCTTGTGCTTAATTCAATTGTGTAAATGTTCAATTATGTTATTTTAGTTTCATCTTCTAATTACAATCTTGTGATTCTCATTGAAGATTTGGATTTTCTTGTGCTTAATTCAATTATGTAAATGCTCAATTATGTTATTTAAATTCATAAGTGTTGCATTTACACAAATCATGAGTTGCTAAATCCACAACTAGGGTTGTGGGAACCATGAAGAACTAACAAGGTTAAACCAGATAATTTGTAATTCTTGAAAAGTGTGCATGCATATATTAATTAACTCTTTTCGTTTTGAATGTTTTCTAATGATGGCCAAGATTAGAACCCGCCTAGTGTTACTAACTGGATCAAGGTACTTATGAAAATGAAAAGAGATTAATTAACAAGATTTGATCGATGTTTCTCGTCTAATCAATAAAACTGGTCCAAGGGGAGGTTGTACTGGGATAATAGGTAAGGGTCAATAATGTCACACTATTGGGATGAACCAAATCATGTATTGAAATTTGCCTCTCACCTATGCCGAAGGGTTTGGTGAACATACTTACCATTCTGCATGCTACACACTAGAAAAGAATTTGGTTATCCGGTGATACTAAGTTAGGGAATCATGTGGAACACAACACCCTAGTTCCTCTCCTAATTGGTTAAACACTTGTCTTAGTTTAGAGTTATTTTTACTAGTGAATATAAATCCCCTTTTTGGTAGATAACTTTGTTAATAAACCCAAATTGGAAAATTGAATTCTTCTAAGTCTACCATATTCCCTTGGGTTCGACCCCAACCTTGGTGAGGTTCTATATCTTGACAATGACCACTTTAGCCTCAGAAAGGAGGTGTAGCTCGGGTAACATCGACCATCACTATCTATCTAGAACATACACTGATCTTAATGCAGAAGTACACCATCTTCCCCTTGGGAGAAAACCTCTATCTTCTTTTCGACAACTAACTTCTTCAACTCAACCAATGATGGGTCTAAATCTTACTTAGCCTTGACATCAACAACCATAGAAGATTCAACCCCATTTTGAACATGAATACCCCCATCATTAGATCCAGCTAATCTAACACCAAAGCTAGCCAAACGGTGAACATCTTTTACCAACTCTTTCTTCCTTTCATCAACATGAGCTACACTTCTCATAGATAGTCCATTAAGAGGATCGACTATAACATTTTCCTTGCCGAGATGATATTGCATACTCATAGCATAGTCCTTAAGGAGTTCCAACCACATTCTTTCCCTTAAGTTAAGATCCCTTTAGGTGAATACATATTGCAAACTCTTGTGATTGGTGAAAACATCAATATGCACCCCATACAAATAATATCTCCAAATCTTCAAAGCAAACACCACAGCCGCTAGCTCAAGATCATGAGTCAGGTAATTAGGCACATACACCTTTAACTGCCTTGATGTATAAGCTATCACCTTACTATGTTGCATAAGCACACAACTTAACCCAATCCGAGAAGCATCACAATATACCACAAGCCC
>JAPFFP010000089.1:3937904-3968540 GCA_026153255.1 Solanum medicagineum
GCTTAGCTGAAAATACAACATGATTCAATGCATTAGATAACCTATATAAAAATTGCATAACCAAGAATCATGCAATAATGATGTATCATGTGTTGAGATACTCTGCACTGAATACAAACAAGTTTTCACAAAAATGAATCAAGATAAATGATACACCACATGCTTGATTAATTCATAGATAACTTATATAGGTTTGTATAACAATGGATAATGCAATATGATTCATTGCAATAAAATAGTTTAACACATGGTTGATTCAATGCATCATATATTGATTACAATGAATCATGACTTATGAATCATGTATGAATGTTAGTGTATCCACATAACTTATATAGGTTTGTATAACAATGAATCATACAATATGATTCATTGCAATAAAATAGTTAACACGTGGCTGATTCACTGCATCAGATATTGATTACAATGAATCATGACTTATGAATCATGTATGGCGCCAGTGTATCCGCATAAATGGCCAGTGTATCCGCATAATGGCCGTTTTAAAGGATTTTTATAAATATGCAAATAGTAGAGATATATTGTAATTTCTATATTTCAATCTGGGATTTATATAAGTTACCCTATAATTAATACATGGCAAATCATGGTAGAAGCAACACAAGAATTTTTAAGATCATGCAGTAGCATGGGTCAAAGATATAATTATCCCTCAAAACTTTTTTCATATTCTTTCTATCGTATTTACGAAGGATATTTTTATAATATTAGCATCACATATTATTTTAATTCATCAAATCAAAGAGTACATGAGAAATAATTTCAATATAACTAACATTAGCATGTTAATAGCAGCATTACTAATACATGCATCCTGCTCAATGCTATTCTTATACACCTTATCAAATGGTTTTTTAATGATTTAGAAATATCGACAATTCCTTTTGACTTCTTTTAAAAAAAGATAATATTTCTTTAATTGTATAAGCTTAAAGAGGGGGTAAGGGAGAGAATTACAAGAGAAATGTCAACAAATGAAAATAAATGTAGTCAAGTAACTTAGATCCCTCTCTTTTTTTCTCAATAGTCACGTAGGGAAAAAAAAAAAGAAAATTATGTTCTAAAAGATGAACAATATAGAACAAGAAATATAGACAAGAGATATAGAAGGTAAAATATAAATACCATCTCATTCAAAATGACTTCAAGTATTTCATATAATGAGGAAGAGAACCTTGTTTATAGGTTGAGAAATTACTACAAAAGTCATTATGTTAAATGCATAAATTAATGGATACATTCTAATCCAAAATGATTCACGTAGTGTGACATTACTAACCCTTACCTATTGTTCCAGCACAGCCTCCCCTTGGCCCAGTTTGGTTGATTAGACGAGAAACATCAATCGAATCTTGTTAATTAATCTTTTTTCCTATTCATTACTACCTTGATCCAGTTAGTTACTAGGTGAGTTCTAACGTTGGCAACTGTTAAAAAACATTCAAATAGAAGAGAATTAATTAATACATGTATACACATTTTTCGGAAATTATGAATTATTCAGTTTTACCTTGTTAGTTCTTCATAGTTCCCACAATCCTAGTTGTGGATTTGGCTACTCATGATGAGTGTAGATGCAAGAATCATGAATTTGAATAACATAATTGAGCACTTACACAAGAGAATTAAGCACAATAAATTCAAGCTCTTCACCAAGAATCACAAGATTGAATTAAAGACAAAACTAATGTTTCACAAGTGTTTCTCTCAAGCTCTCTACTATTCTCTACTCTCAAGTATGTTTTGTAAAAACCTGTTTATAATTTTTAAAATACAAAAATTAAAGTGAATTAGGAGAACTGGGTCGACAGACTCTACGGACACTTCTACGGCCGTATAACGTTTTAGGGCCCATAGTCGGGCTTTCGTGGATTGCATCTTCAATTCTAGGGTTGACTTTTACAACACCCTTCTACTGCCGATATAAAATTTTATGGCCCATAGGAGGTTTTTTCTGATGACTTTTCTGCAACTTCCCACTTTCTGCTCCTCAGGAGATGGCACCAAGTCTACGGCTCGTAAAATCTTCTGCGGCTCGCTACATGTTCGTAGACTTAAACTTCTGAAAGCCACCCTTCGCTGGAATTTTTTAAGAAACCAGATCTACGGCCCATGGAATCCTCTATAACCTATAAAAGGTCTCGTGAAATCTCAACTTCAGCTACACACTTAACCCCAAAATTGTGCCTACCCTGTAATCCTGCAAAATAAACATAAAAACACATCAAATCTACTAACATTGCTTTGAGAACACACAAAATGTCATATTTTTAAATATCAAATGTGTTGTATTTTGATATCACATCAGTACCAGGTCAATACCTACAAAAGTGTCGAAATAAGGGATAAGTATCCAATAACATGATACCCAACAAATGAATCTAAACCCCAAGTAAAATAAATAACATAGATATTCCTGTCATCCCAACACATATCTCCACAACCACAACCCTGCATGCAGGAAAATCAACTTACATAATATTCATATCCTTAATATAAGTATACAACATAAGAATAGACAGTTTACATCAATTTATAGGTATTGAGTTTAACCGTTTCATCATACTTTATACATATATCCACATCAAAGCTATGAGTGAAGTAAAATAAAATGCAATGAAGTGAAAATGATACAATGCAATGTCAAGTAATCGTAATGCATGTATGTCCTATGATACATATTTGTTAATACCATGCCATATATTTGTTACGACCCAAACCTAGGTCCTAGATGTGACACGGTGTATGGAAACTCGAGAGTCGCCATATAAGCCTCAAGATACCAAAATTCGCATCATCAGTTTGGAAGCGTAATCAACAATCCCATAGTTCTATGGGATGGAAAAATAAGACTCACGCTATGGGGGCAATTCGAGACTTAGGATTTTTCCATCAACATAAGAGCAAGTCACATATCGTACTTAAAGGTAACAAAATACATAACATAGACTTAACCATAACTCATAGCATATATCATAAAGAGGTTTACAAGGTGTCCAACAATGCCTCTATATAGATGGTTCGGGGGCCAAGACATACCCCGGGCTCACTCTCAAGTACAAAGATGAAGAGGTTACATAGATAGATGGGTGGTGGTTCATCCTTGAAAAATAGGAGTCACCACTATAAGCAAAATCAGAATCCAAGCTAAGCGTCAATTAGTGGATGATCAAGATCCCTGGTCCCTACATGGTAAAAATCATATAGGCAAGAGTATGCATTAGTACGTTTGAATGTACTAAGTATGCGAGTTACAATGCATGTAACTTACCAAAACCTGCATATTAATTTTAGATGAAAAGGGCATATACTATCGAAAGAGATACATAACAAGGAATATAAATATAATAAGAGCCATGAAATTCATGATGCATAAAATGCAATGATGCTCATATTATAGTGGGGATATGACCTTAACCGACATGAGTAAGACCAAGCGAGCTATTACTTGGAATCCCGATTAATAGCCCTCACCTATAAAGAGGTGGTCTACTTGCCAAAGATAAACCATACTTCACCTTACGGGAACACATCCCATTTCATATGAAGCAACCTTCTTTTTAAGAACACATCCCATTTCAGATAGGATTTTCAAAAATCACAAATCAAATAAAATCAAATATTTCTTCTCCTTACGGGAACACATCCCATTTTGGAGGCATCTTTCCTTATGGGAACAAATCCCATTTCGGAAAGGACCCTATGCTAGGCACATAGCTCAAGAAAAGAGAGCAACTCCTCACTCCATCGATGCTAAGTCCTCATCCCACAAGAATACTTGTAATATACATATACATACTTTCAAAGAGACAATAGTCATTTCCCAAATCATTTCAATGCATTCTTAGGCTTAAAGGCCAAAACATAATTTCATAATCTATATGCTAATACATAGGAATAGCCCATTCATATACAAAATGGTGCAAGCACCCAAAGTGCTCAAAGAGTCAAAACCAAAGACATATATGTGATCACAATATTGTCATAACCAACATTTTATCAAAATCACACCATCAAAAAAAATTGGGCTTAACCCGTAAAATAATTTCTCAAAATAATCCATGTACATAAATGCATATGCTATGAACAATGAGATAATGACATGGGCAATTAAGACTAAATCTAAAATCAATATTTATAATATGAAATTGAAGTGAAATCATAACTAAATCCATAGTGTAATCACTCATGCCTAAATAATTCTTAAAGGGGACATGCATACTTATAATATCATAAATTCCAAAGTAAATCCTCATATAATGGTTTAAATCACATTAAAATCATCAAATAAGCACTACCCATGCATCAATAGAATTCTAGGAATCATAATATTCAAAACCCCAAATTAAAGTAAGCAAAATCCATGTAGGTTTTCTTAAAAATAATTTTGGGTCTCCTTGATTGGAAGGAATCAAGGATCAACCTGCATACCTAAGACTTTGAGTTTCTTGAAATTGAGTTGTGAAAGGTTTGAAGTTTGGATGTGGGTCTTGGAATTCAAAGCTTGCTCTTGAGTTTCCTTGAACTTGTATTGGGGTCTTGATGGAGGCTCTTAAAAGAATTGAGATTGTATTTGAGATGAGGGTAATGAGTTTGATTCTTTGGAACAGGGTTTAGGTCTTTTGGTGAGGTTAAGATAGCATTGGAATTCTAAAAAGGTCATTAGAGTAAGTAAAATTTATGAAAATGCCATTAGTGAATGATGAAAAATTTGATAAAGTGTGGCCTCACTGGAGGCTTAACTGGCCGTGTGACACTCTACGGGTTGTGTGGAGTGCCCATCAAAAGGGACTTAGAAAAAATAAATGGGAGTTGGGAACACTTAGAAAAATTTCACATCTTGTCACTTTGACGGACCACTTCACGGGCCGTGTGATGCTTCATGGTCTATTTAGTGATCCGTTGCACCACACTTAGGCATGAAAATGTGGCAAGGCCACTTCACGCCTAGGTTCCACAGGCTTTCAGACCCCAAAAGACCTGTCAAGGGTGCCCGTGGCACCACCCTTGACCAAATTTTTCCCCAAGTCCAACAAGCTTCCCTTGACATGCCTTTTGCCCATCCACACGGTCAGTGGAAAGCCACACGGCCCATGCCACTGGTTGTGTCACCTGCATTAGTGCAAAAACTAGCCCTTTCCAGTCCCATCTGACCCAAATGGCCAGTCAAATGCATTACTGCCCGTAAAGCTGTCCGTTTGACACCACTGCACAAGAGGGTCTCACGAAAACCATCATAACTCCTTCACCCGACGTAGGAATGAGGTGAAACCAAGTGTGTTGCAAAGCTAACTCAAAGGGATTCCCATTCCTTAGGCCAAAAATGTCCTTTTCCAGCCCAACCCATCCAAACGGTTCATCCAAGGTCACACTGCCGTCAAACTGTCCGTGTGACATCACTGCACAGGAGGGTCTCACAGAAACAGTCATAACTCCTTCATACGACTTCGGAATGAGGTGAAACCAAGTGCATTGCAAAGATAATTCTAAGGGATTTCATTTGACATATATAGGCCACCCATATCTAAGTGTGATAAACGTTAAGCTCCTTTAACGTTGACCCTTCTACCGGTACATGTGTCGAACTTAGCCAACTGAAATCCCTTTGAACTTGGCTTGATGTAGGAGGCACATGACGACCTTAAACAACATACATAAGCATGAAAAATCTGGGTCCTTACATTATCTCCCCCTTGGGAACATTCATCCTCGAATGTGCAAGAACACGACTTAAAAGGTATTGATGTTCATGCTACAATGAGAAAGCGATCGCTATCGGCAATTAACCTAACCGAAGGTTAGGATCGAATCCACAGAGAATACATGGTTTGACTACAAGAATTCACTATCGATCATTTCGAGTATCGATAACTTAAATCTCTAAATAGAGGGGTTTTTGTGATTCAAGAACAAAATAAAATAAACACTATACTACGATGCGGAAAAACTGTCAATTTTAGGGACAACTTGGGAATTGTGGTCCCCATGGTTCGTTGACTCGATTACCCTAGGTAAAATAACTACAATTGGAGATTCGCATGTAGGACGATAACTTAGGTTCTTCCATCCCTCTTGTGAAGGGGAAGGTCGAATTTCACCATGGCGCTTGGTCGGCTACCATGGCGTGCCAACTAACCGTTACCTATTGTCCAGTTAACGTCCCCTTGGTCATGTTTGGTTGATTAGACGAGAACACATCAATCGTATTCTATCATCTACTTCCCTTTTCCTATTCGTCACTACCTTGGTCGGGATCATGATAGTAGGCGAGGTTTGGTGTTGGCCACCACCAAACAACAATCATAATGAAGGGAAATAAACAATACATGCAAAACCCCAATCATAGAAATGCAATAAACCTGGGTTATCTCAAGTCAAATACCCGTGGTTCCCACAACCCCAAGTTGTGGGTGCTTAACTACACATGGCTATGGGAAAACAAACAAAAATGCAAATAAATGACATGATTGAGAATTTTACCCAAGGCAATGAAGATTGAAGACAGCACAGGTTGCAAACCACAAGCTTGATAGATTGATAATAAGCACAAAGAAAGATTTGCAATCCCCAAAATAGGGTTTTCCAAGAGAAAATAATAAATTAAGCTATAAAACCTAAAAATTTCCTTGAGAGAATATTCAAAGATGATATTCCCTTCTCTATTTTGAATCTCCCTAATAAAACCCTAACTTAAACTATTTATAGCGTTTACAAAATAACCCTAAAAACTACACAGAAAAGACAGTTGGCAGCTGGTATGCCTTGCAGGTACGACTCATAGGGTGACCTACGAGTCATAATCGGGGTCTCATATCAGGTTCTTGACATCTTGGACTTAACTGGTACGACCCACTGGTACGAGTTGTAGTTTGTGCTACGACTCATATGCTCCTCTCGTAGTCTAGGCCTTCAGTTGTTGATTTACAGTTTGGGCTCTCTGATTCCTGCTACGCATACACCTATATGACTCATAGTTAGACCTACAACTCATAGGGTATCCTCGTAGGTTTGACCTCTACTTAGCAAATTTCTGATCTTTGTTCTATGTTTCTTGCTACGATAGCATCCTACGACTCGTATGTTCTATGCTTCAGTAAAATATACAACTTTTCTCCAAAATTATGCCAACCTGACCTTTCTGCAAGAACATCACAAAAACACATAAAAAAACATAACATGTCGCATTAAGAACTCAAAAAATCCCTTGTTTTAGGCATCAAATGTATTGTATTTTGACAACACATCAGCACTCTCAACTTAGAATTATTGTTTGTCCTCAAATGATGACTCAACCTATGCATACACTGAGAAATACATAGCAGCTATACCAATGACATATGCATCTTTCACTCTAATCTAGGTACCCAACTATCATTCTTAAAACCAGATTGTAACACTACTGAGCACAACAAAAACATGATGATGAAGCCGGCAACCCAACTATGATAAGCTAAAGGAGCATCAACCATCCACAATCACTGGTGTAGCCATATGCTAATCAAGAAGTGCAAATGCCCTCACAGGAAAGAAATCCCTCTTACTCACTCAAGAAGCATTTAGAATTCAGGGACTGAGGAAATATTCTCATTCTCACAAATGAAATTCATGCAAAGTGACTAACACTATAGGCTTACCTCTATACTCATCTTCCAGCCTGGTGACAGAGTGGAATTAGATCACTTTAGAACTTATGGGCTTGTAACATAGGTTTAGGGGGCTTTGGTATGGCATTTTAGGTAAGTAATCACTAAAAGCTATCCTTGAACCATGTTTACCAACATTTTTTGCTTTCATAACCCAATCCTTTTCATTAAATCCACCTTTATTCTCCTGTTTCAAACTTTTGTCGAGTGCTTTCTTTCTATTTTCAGTTGTGCCTTATTTCTTAACTCAATTCTTGTTACTTTTTCTCAACTCAAGGCACTTTTCTTTTCTTTTTCTTCACGCAGCTCATGATTTTTCATTTCTTTCTTTATTTCCCAACTAACCACCTTATTGTTATTACTTTACCACAATAAGGGTCACCCTCAACTTAGGCTTTTAGCCTGAGGTGAAGTACACAATATCCATTCCCCAAACCAGGGCCACAATTTGTAGCCACCCGCAACTTAGACTTTTAGCCTCAATTAAGGTTCACATGTTCAAAGATAGACCAGGGCCAATATCAAGGTATTTCATCCAACAAGGTTAAGCTAGCAAGGTATGAAGAAAGAATGAGTACATGTGTAGCTCAAAAATTTGGAACAAGGGGTTCACTCACTCATTTGGTAGGTCATTTAGGCTAAAAGTAGGTTCACTAAAAGAACAAAGGCCTAAGATCCTTTCCAAAACCAATTTTAGAGTAACAAGGCAAGTTCTGAGTCTATACAAGATGCATGAATGCAGCATAATAAGCTCACAACACACATGCATTACACCCACAATCAAGTATAGACTCACAGGTCATGTTTCAAGCCTCAACTTACCTTTACATTATCAGAACAAACATCACCAGATTATCAAAATGCATAAGTGTATCAATAATCACAATCTCAAAAATTTTGAGGGTACCCATTTTTCAGATCATTTAAAAAGCATTTAAAGACTATGTATATGCCAACAGATAAAACTACTATGAATTTACACATTATCTACACTACTTAAACATGCCTGTTCAACAGAAAATTAAACATCCACAAGGAAAAAGAATCACGGCAAGAGAACCTTGGGATAAAAAATAGGGGAAGTTATGGACTCGAGGTTACTCAGACTTCACCTTAATCTATAACTCCCCACACACCACCAAAATAGAATACTTTGTCTTCAAAGTAAAGACACATAGATGAGGTACAAGTGGCATACCTTGGGTTGCCTCCCAGGAAGCGCCTGATTTATTATTGCGGCACGACAGGAAGCTTTTGTGCTCATGCCTCCTCAAAGTCCCAGTCTTCCACTATCTTAATTTCTTCTATGTCACCCATGTACAATTTGACCCTCTGTCCATTGACTTTGAAAGTTTTACCATCCCTGCTTTCTAACTCAATGGCTCCATAACTCAAAACGTGTACAATCTGAAGGGCCCCATCCACTTAGATATGAGTTTTCTAGGAAACCACCTCAACCTAGAGTTATAAAGCAACACAATGTCTCCTGGAGAAAATTGGCGGTTCTCGATTCTGCGATCATGCTGAACTTTCATCATTTGCTTGTACAATGCAGAGCTCTCATATGCTTCACAGCCTAAACTCATCGAGTTTATTTACTTACATCACTCTAGATGTTGCTGCTTCATTCTAGTCTAGATTCAACTTTTTAAGTGTCCACAGTGACTTGTGCTCAAGCTCAACTGGCAGGTGACAGGCTTTCCCAAACATCGATTGATAAGGGGACATTCCGATAGGGGTTTTGAAAGCTGTGCAATAGGCCGATAAAACATCATCCAACTTTCTTGACCAGTCAGTACAATTTACATTCACCGTTTAGGATAGGATTTGCTTGATTTTCCTATTTGATACTTCTACTTACCCACTTGTTTGAGGATGGGACGGGGTTGCTACTTGATGCTTCACACCATATCTTTCAAGGAGAACTTTGAACAGTCGGTTGCAAAAGTGAGAACCTCCATCAATGATAATTGCCGGAGGTGTACCGAACCTGGAGAAAATGTTTCTTCAGAAAAACCTGGTAACACTCTGACCTTCATTGTTCGGTAGAGTTGCGGCCTCTACCCATTTAGAGACATAATCAACTGCAACCAGAATATACTTATTACCATGTGAGCTGACAAAAGGTCCCATAAAGACAAAGCCTGAAACATTGAATAATTCTATCACCAAATAGGACTTAGAGAAAGTTCATGCCTTCGCAAGACCACGCCCTCTCTTTAACTATCACACGGCTTGATGTAATCATGGGCATCCTGATGTATAGACAGCCAATAATAGCCATATTGTAACATCTTGTAAGTAGTCCGAGCTCCACTGTGATGACCACTCACCAATGAAGAGTGGCATGCTTCAAGAATAATCATCATTTCCACCTCTGGCACGCATTTGTGGATGATCCCATCCGCACAAATACCAAAATAAATAAGGCTCATCCTAAAAGAACTTCTTTACATCGTGTATAAACTTGCGACACTGATGGGTGTTCAGATTAGGAGGCACTATATCACTCACCAAATAGTTGGCATAGTCAGTAAACCAAGGTATAAGGTCATGCGATACCACCAAAACTCTTCTCATCGGGGAATGAATCACTGATGTCAAGTCCATAATCAAACTTTATGATATCTTCATCTTCCAATCTAAAAAGGTGATCGATTACTTGAATTTTTAACCCCTTTATGTCGATAACAACAAAATTGAATTCTTGCAAGAGGAGTACCCATCTGATCAATCTTGATTTTGCATCCTTTTTAGCCATCAGATACTTGAGCGATGCATGGTCTATGTGCACGATCACCTTAGCTCCCAACAAGAAGGAGCGAAATTTTTTAAAGGCAAAGACTTAAGGCAAGTAATTCTTGTTCGGTGACTATATAATTTTTCTAGGCTACATTTAGTTCTTTGCTAGCATAATAGATTGGATGCAGAATCCTCTCCCTTCGTTTCCCCAGCAACACCTAGCGCAACCTCACATGCATTACACATTAGCTCAAATGGTTGTGACCAATCTGGAGCTACAATAATGGGTGCCAAAGTCAACCTTCTTTTCAATTCTTCGAAGGCTTGCATGCATGCGTTGTCAAACACAAACTTGGCATCTTTCTCCAACAATTTGCACAAGGGCTGTGAGATCTTGGAGAAGCCTTTTATGAAGTGACGGTAGAACCTTGTGTGGCCTAGAAAGCTCTTAATACCTTTCACTGAAATTGGTGGTTGCAGTTTCTCGATAACCTTAAGTTTTGCTTTATCCACCTTGATTCCCTTGCCGAAAGTTCTATGACCAAGTAGAATGCCTTCTTTGACCATAAAATGACATTTCTCCCAATTTAGCACGAAGTGACTCTCAACACAGCTCTGTAGCACATCACGCAAATGTAACAGGCATTCTTCAAAGGACTGGCCAACAATACTAAAGTCTTCCATGAACACCTCAATAGTGCTTTCAACCATGTCCGAGAAGATAGACATCATGCATCTTTGAAATATGGCGGGAGCATTACATAGTCCAAAAGGCATTCTCTTAAATGCAAAGGTACCATATGGGTATGTGAAAGTTGTCTTCTGTTGATCCTTAGGTACAATAACAATTTGGATGTACCTGGAATATCCGTCAAGAAAACAATACCATCCCTTCTATGCCAGTCTGTCAAGCATTTGATCCATAAAGGGCATAGGCAAGTGATCTTTCTCAATAGAAGTGTTGAGTTTCCTGTAATCCATACACACTCTCCACCCAGTGACCGACCGCATAGGGATCAACTCATTTTTTTACATTAGGCACTACTATGATGCCTCCATTTTTTGGAACACATTACACAGGATTGACCCATTAACTGTCGACAATTGGGTAGATCACTCCTGCGCCTAACCACTTGATGATTTCTTTCCGCACAACTTCTTGCATTAGGGGGTTCAACCGTCTTTGATGCTCGATACTTGGTTTGTAATGCTTGAGCAGTTGAATCTTATGAGTGCATATCCCAAGAGGTATGCCAATAATATCTACAATTGTCTACCTAATCGCCCTTTTGAATTGCTTCAAAATGGAGACGAGGGCCTCTGTTTGGGCTTACTTCAAGTCAGCTGCAATTATGACAAGCAAAGTGTTATTCTCTCCCAAGTATGCATATTTCAGATATGCTGGTAGTGCCTTTAATTCTAGTATGCATATTTCAGATGTGCTGGTAGTGGCTTTAAATCTAACTTTGATGGGACTTCTACGGAAGGCTTCATAGGTGGTGTTTCCCTATTACACAAGTCTAATTCTAACCTAGCCTGTCGACTAGGCCCAAATGACACCCCAAGAGCATTCACTATTTCTTCATAATCAAGTATGTTGTCATCATTGAAATTTATCGACACAGCTGCCAAAGGTTCAACTCCCAGCCTCAACTTAACCGGGATCTCCATGTCGTCATCCTCACTCATTTCGATCATTGAGACAACCTGGAACTCACAACTTCTTTTATCTGACTGGCCCGCTTGAAACACAAATGCCTCTTCACCAAAGCTGAAGGTAAGCAGACTCTTCTCCGTATCAACCAAAGCTCTCTCTGTGGCTAAGAAGGGTCTCCCCAAGATGATAGGAACTGCAAGATTAACCTCACAGTCAAGTATAACAAAATCTGTAGAGAATATAAATTTGTCTACCTTGACAAACACATCATAATGTATCCCCACAGGCTTCCTGACTGTTCTGTCTGTAATCAGCAACTGCATCTTTTTAGGAACAAGGT
The DNA here is from genome assembly GCA_026153255.1 of Solanum medicagineum. NCBI lineage: Eukaryota > Viridiplantae > Streptophyta > Magnoliopsida > Solanales > Solanaceae > Solanum > Solanum medicagineum. The sequence goes on from JAPFFP010000089.1 coordinate 3,950,308, forward strand.
TGCCCAAACCAAGGTTTCTGAATATGGCAAGAAGCATCAAATTGATGCTGGCTTCCAAGCCACATAGTGCTCTACAAAATTCAAGTTCCCCAACTGTGCATGGTATAGTGAATGCACCCGGATCTTCACGCTTCTGCACCAAAGATTTCGTGGTGATGGCACTGAATTGTTGAAAATATTGGGAAAGGTCTTGGCTAACTTTGTGCTTCTTCTTGACCAGATCTTTCATCCATTTCGCGTATCCCGACATCCTCTCAAAAGCCTCAACCAAAGAGAAGTCTACTGACAAATTTTTAAGCATCACCAAGAACTGTTCAAAATTACCTTCCTCTTTTCTCTTCCCAAGTCTTCAGGGAAAAGGCGGTGTGGCCTTGTACAGGTTTTATATTTCTTTGGTGGCTCGTTTGCGCTGGACATCTCAGTCTCTTCGTTTACCCTTTTTCTGCGACTTTCATCTCCAACCATTGGCATAGGGGGATCAATAGTGCTTTTGCCACACCGATTCATTACTGCCATGCAGTGCCCTTCGTTCTTAGGATTTTTAATCATGTTGCATGGTAAGGTGCCCTTTTGGCGTTGGTTCAACTGCGAAGAAACTTGCCCGAGTTGTTGTTCCAATTGTTTAATTGTCACTGAGTGAGACTCTATTTTCTGATTTATGCTTGAAATATCCATCTTCATTCCTGTCAAAGTCTCATCGTGGTGATCGGCTCTCTTCAACAACTTATCGAACATCTTTTCAATCCTAGAGTTACTTGACCCAGCATCACGATTATGAGGTGGAACATACGGATCATTCCTGTAGCCATCTCTTCTTCCTCATTCGGCATCTGGCACTCTCTTTCTTTCATAGTATCCACCCCGGTTGTCTCTATATGCCCAATCACAGTTGAAGTTTCGACCTTGATTCCTGAACCCTTGCCTCCGATAGTCCGAATTGGACCCTTGGGGATTGTTCCAGAAACCTATCGCTTGGTTGCTTCCAAAACATGCATCCTCATCAAATAATGGATCTTTATAATGGGAGCCTTGTGATGTTGGTGAGTGAATGCTTTGACACTTGCTTGGTTTTGCTTCAAAACCAAGTCCATGCTTGTGCGAAATTGAGCAAGTTGCTCCATGATCTCCTTATTGACCTTTGCTTGCTCGTTGTTGGTGTTGACCACACAAGAAGTCTTCATTGCACCTCGGTCTCGTTGACCACATGCTCTATTTGTTTTAACCACTTCTGCCATCCTTGCAGCTATCAATGCAAAAGGTTGGTAAAGGAACATGCCTCCCATAATTGTGATCGGCGCACGCTTGACTATTCTCATCGAGTGCTCGATAGAAAATCTCAACCAAGGCATTATCAACAATCTTGTGATCGGGGACATCCTCAAGCATTTGGTAAATCTCTCCCATGTTGTGCTAATAAAGTTACCCAACAATTGCTCAAAGTTGTTTATTTGATCTTTGAGCTTCAACTTCTTAGATCTTGGGAAATATCTTTCAAGCAATGCTCTCTGAAGCTCTGCCCAACTTGTTATAATACTGGGAGGAAGCTCAGACAACCACACAGCTACATTGCCACTCAATGACCGTGGAAACACTCTTAAACCAGCAACATCAAGAGAAAGATTTTGTGTCCCCATGATACTCTTACCAACAAACACCACATTCTGGAGATGATGGTGGGGATCCTCTAAAGGTAGCCCTGTGAATAAACCACGGTTTTGGAGCATCTGGAGCAACCCACTTGATACCGTGAACTTAGCATCTACTAATAAAGTAGGCAGTACTATAGCACCAGTAACGTCCATGGCCATAGGGTTCAACCGATACTGATTTCATCCATAAGCGTTTTCATTGAAGTCCTAAGTTGTGGCCTGTTATCCCTCAGTGGTGGATTCTCATCTCTTCCCATATCATCATCGTTCATATTTATCTCCTCCTCAATTGCAACATCTTCATTCTCTTGAGCCATTCTTATAAAGAGTCGATGGATCTCCAAATTAATCGGCGCTAAGAGATTGCCTTGGCTCCTTGTGTTGGGCATACAACCTAGTACACCATGTAGGTAAAATCAAACACCAAAAACAAAAACAAAAGTAAAATACAAGAGACTCTAGAAATTAACACTAGAACTAACTAATAGTGAAATCAAGTCAAAACCTAGTCGTATTTCCTAGCAATGGCGTCATAATTTTTGTTGATGTTCACTCTCCAACAAGAAAGTGGTCGCTGTCATCAATTAACCTAACCGAAGGTTAGGGTCGAATCCACAAGAAATACAGAGTTTGACTAAAAGAATTCACTATCAATCATTTCGAGGATCAATAACTAAAATCTCCAAATGGGGGGGGGGGGGTTGTGATTCAAGAACAAAATAAAATAAACACTATACTATGATACGGAAAAACTCTCAATTTTAGGGATAACTTGGGAATTGTGTTCCCCATAGTTCGTTTACTCGATTACCCTAGGTAACATAAGTACAACTGGAGATTCGCATGCAGGATGGTAACTTAGGTTCTTCCAGCCCTCTTTTGAAGGTAAAGGTTGAATTTCACCATGGCCCTTGGTCGACTACCATGGCGTGCCAACTAATCGTTACCTATTGTCTGAGTCAACCTCCCCTTGGTTAGGCTTGGTTGATTAGACGAGAACAAATCAATCGAATTCTTTCATCTACTTCCCTTTTCCTATTCGTCACTACCTTGGTCAGGATCGTGATAGTAGGCGGGGTTTGTGTAGGCCACCACCAAACAACAATCATAATGAAGGGAAATAAACAATACATGCAAAACTCCAATCATAGAAATGCAATAAACCTAGGTTATCTCAACTCAAATACCCATGGTTCCCACAACCCCAAGTTGTGGGTGCTTAGCTACTCATGGCTAAGGCAAAACAAACAAAAATGCAAATAAATGACATGATTGAGAATTTTACCCAAGGAAATGAAGATTGAAGACACCACAAGTTGCAAACCTCAAGCTTGATAGATTGATAATAAGCACAAAGCAAGATTTGCAATCCCCAAAATAGGGTTTTGCAAGAGAAAATGATAAATTAAGCTAAACAGCCTAAAAGTTTCCTTGAGAGAATATTCAAAGATGAATTCCCTTCTCTGTTTCGAATCTCCCTAATAAAGTACTAACTTAAACTATTTATAGTGTTTACAAAATAACCCTAAAAATTACACAGAACAGACAGCTGGCAGCTACGCCTCGCAGGTACGACTCGTAGGGTGACTTACGAGTCGTAATCGGAGTCTCGTATCAGGTTCTTGGCATCTTGGAATCAACTGGTACGACCCACTGGTACGAGTCATAGCTTGTGCTATGACTCCTATGCTCCTCTCATAGTCTAGGCCTTCAGTTGTTGATCCAAAGTTTGGGCACTCTAATTCCTCCTACGAATACCCTATACAAGTCATAGTTAGACCTATGACTCATAGGGCGGCCTCGTAGGGTTGACCCCTACTTAGCAGTTTTCTGATTTTTGGTCTCTATTTCTTGCTACGATAGCATCCTACGACTCGTAGCTTGGGCTACAACTCGTAGGTGAACTCGTATGTTCTACGCTTCAGTGAAATATGCAACTTTTCTCTAAAATTATGCCAACCTAACTTTTCTGCAAGAAAAACATAAAAACACATAAAAAACATAACATGTCGCATTAAGAACTCACAAAATCCCTTGTTTTAGGCATCGAATGTGCTATATTTTGGCAGCACATCAAAGTACTTGGGTGAGAACATGAAACTTCCAAACACAAGGTACAATGCACAATTCACCATTCAAAAAAATCATTACGTCATCAAAACTTCTATCAAAATGTATTCAAATCGTTTAAATCTTCATGAAAATCATTTTTAGTGCATATGTAAGCATGTTATGCCATCAAACTCAAGAATTCAAAGGATTAGGACCACCTGGAGAAGGAAGAACCTAGCACCTTAGGCTTAAGTGAATTGGAAAAAATAGGGATATCGCCTTATCATGCCCAACTACGCCCTCCCCTAAGGTACCTTAACCGAAGCCACATCCTCCATCGGTGAGACTTTCACATATACCCATTCTCCAACCTACACTCAAGACCCCTCCTTCTAACCTCTGGATAAAATTTTTGACGACCTCGAACCACCTCCAACCTTTCTTGACCATTCTCACTCTTTCCATAGCCTCCAACACTAAATTCGGGCATATGGAAGTCATTTCATGTCACTCAAACTACCCCACGTCCAGAACACATAACCAACCTTGATACCAAAGCATACCATGTCCCCCCTTGGAAAAAAACCCCTATATTATCCTCAGCAACCAAATCCACCCCAAGAATCCTATCAAAGTCTATCATCTCAAGTTCCACAATATCACACGAGAAGGCTTTGTGTAACACCAAAATAGGACAACCACGATAAATCTATGTGCAACAACAAATTTACCCACGGAAGTAATAATTGAAAAGGGGTCCCTCAAGACCTCGGGATTCAAACCAAACATAACAGCCAACAGAGGTATCACAAAAGACAGAATTCTCACCCGAGCCAAGAAAAACATAAACATCAAATTCAAAGACTTTCAATGTACCAGTAGTAACATCTGGCGTCTCCTCCACCTCCCTTCGAGCATGAAGAGAATAAAACTTGTTGTTCCTTAGGGAACCCCCCTGAGGAGCTCTTGGTTGGCCTAGAGCACCCGGACCCCTCCAACAATCACCCATGTGATGCTTCCTACACTTGGGACACGAAGGATACCCCGGTCCACTACCAACCAGTATCTTAGGAGGAGGAACTCCTGCATTAGCCAACCGAGCATTGAAACCTTTACCCTGTTGGAAACGACCAAAACCACCACCCTAAGAGCTAGAGAACCCACCATCAACACGTACCCTCTTAGCATCATGAACTCTCCTCTCTTTAAGTTTCTCTACTTCAATCTGTTCAGCATACACCATAAGTCTATAGATGTCCATGTCCTGATTTAACATGGTCGTACGACATTCTTGTACAAGCAAGTTAGAAACAACGGAGACGAACTTATGCATTCTTACACAAGGATCAGCTACAAGTGTCAGAGCATACTTGGAGAGCTTAGTAAACTTGATGGCATAATCCCTCACACCCATATTACCCTACCTGAGGTTGATGAACTCAGTTATCTTGGATTTCCTAAGCTCAAGTGGGAAGAAATGATCCAAAAAAGCAAGCTTAAACTCTTCTCAATTAAAAGCATCACCACATACCCTCCCCATAGACCACTGAGTATACCATACATGTGCTACATCTTTCAACTGGTAGGCAGCTAGCTCAGCCCCTTCTCAGAAGTGACACCCATGACATTCAATACCTTGGTGAGCTCATCCATGAACTCCTGAGCATCCTCCTCAGCCTTGGACCCAAAGAACTCCGGAAGATTCATCCTGGTGAAATCCCTCACTCTAGAAGCTGGGTGGGACCTTGAGGAAGGTTGGCCTGCCTGGTCTGAGTAGTCACCACCTGGGCAAGCATGGAAAAAGCTGTCCAAAACTCACCATTAGAGATAGGCGCATCCATAGGCCCTTGTGGGGCTTGACCCTCATAAGACAGGGCTGCTCTGGCAGGTATACCACGAAGCATCTTTTGTAATAGAGTAAGGGTAAAATAAAAATCAATAAGCTAAACTAATTATTCACAACACGACACAAGAAATAAAGAAGTGAGACGATTCCTAGAATGTTGTTGTAGCCTCCCACTCATAGGTGTGGGGCACTTCACACCCTTAATTAGGACTCTACTTGACGCGGCATGTTGGACTACGAGGATCATTACAAACCTAGGGCTATGATACCATATTTGTCAGGACCTTGACCTAGGGCCTAGATGTGAAACGGCGTATGAGAACTCGAGAGTCCCCAAACAAGCCTCAAGATATCAAAACTCGCATCATTGGTTCAGAAGCATAATCAACAATCAACACATAATTCTAAGGAACAGGAAAGTAGGACTCACGCTATGGAGGCAATTCGAGACTTAGGATCTTTCCATAAACATAAGATCAAGTCACATATCGGTGCTTAAAGGTAACCAAATATATAACATAGACTTAACCATAACTCATAACATATATCGTGAAGAGGTTTACAAGGTGTCCAACAATGCCTCTACATAGATGGATCGGGGGCCAAGACATACCCCAGGCTCACCCTCAAGTACAAAGGTGAAGAGGTAACATAGATAGATGGGTGGTGGTTCGTCATTGAAAGATAGGACTCACCACTACAAGCAAAATTGGAATCCAAGCTAATTGTTGAACGGTAAATGATAGAGGTTCCCGATCCCCACATGGTAAAAATCATGTAGGCAAGAGTATGCGTTAGTACATTTGAATGTACTAAGTATGCGGGGTGCAATGCATGTAACTTACTAAAACCTGCATATCCATGTTAGATTACAAAGGCACATACTATCAAAAGAGATATATAACAAGGAATGTAAATATAACAAGATGCCATGAAATTCGTGATGCATGAAATGCAAATGATGCTCATATTTATATTGGGGATATGACCTTAACCGACACGAGTAAGACCAAGCGAGCTATTACTTTGAATCCCGATGAATACCCCTCACAGGTAAAGAGGTGGTCTACTTGCCAAAGATAAACCATACTTCACCTTACGGGAACGCATCCCATTTCGTATGAAGAAACCTTCCTTACAGGTACACATCCCATTTCGGATAGGATTTCCACAAATCACAAATCAAATCAAATCATTTCTTCTCCTTATGGGAACATATCCCATTTCGGAGGTATCTTTCCTTACAGGAACACATCCCATTTCGGAAAGGACCCTATGCTAGGGACATAGTACAAGGAAAGAGAGCAATCCCCCTCAATCTATTGGTACTAAGTAGTCATCCCATAAGAATACTTATATTATATATATACATAATTTCAAAGAGGCAATAGTCATTTTCCGAATCATATCAATGCATTTTTAGGCTTAAAAGCCAAAACATAATTTCATAGTCTATATGTTCATGCATAGGAATAGCCCATTCACATACAAAATGGTGCAAGCACTCAAAATGCTCAAAGAGCCAAAATCAAAGACATATATTTGATCGCAATATCGTGATGAACAACATTTTATCCAAATCATACATAAAGTAAAATTGGGCTTAACCCATAACATAATATCTCAAAATAATCTATATACATGAATGCATATGATATGAACAATGAGATAATGACGTGGGTAATTAAGACTAAATCTAAAATCAACCTTTATAATATGAAATTGAAGTGAAATCATAATTAAATCCATAGTGTAGTCACTCATGCCTAAATAATTCTTAAAGGGGACATGCATACTTATAATTTCATAAATCCCAAAGTAAATCCTCATATAATGGTTTAAATCGGACTAAAATCATCAAATAAACACTACCCATGCATCAATAGAATTCCAGGAATCATAATATTCAAAACCCCAAATTAAAGTAAGCAAAATCCCTATAGGTTTTCTTGAAAATAGTTTTGGGTCTGCTTGATTGGAAGGAATCAAGTATCAACCCACATATCTAAGACTTTAAGTTTCTTGAAATTGAGTTGTGAAAGGCTTGAAGTTTGGAAGTGGGTCTTAGAATCCAAAGCTTGCTCTTGAGTTTTCTTGAATTTATATTAAGGTCTTGATGGAGACTCTTGAGAGGATTAAGAGTGTATTTGAGATGAGGGTAATAAGTTTGATCCTTTGGAATAGGGTTTAGGTCTTTGGGTGAGGTTAGGATAGCATTGGAAGTGTAAAAAGGTCATTAGAGTAATTAAAATTTATGAAAATGTCATTAGTGAACGGATGGAAAATTTGACAAAGTGTGGCCTCACTAGAGGCTTGACTGGCCGTGTGGTACCCCATAGGTCATGTGGAGTGCCTGTCAAAAGGGACTTAGAAAAATAAATGGGAGTTGGGAACACTTAGAAAAATTTCACATCTCGTCACTTTGACGGACCACTTCACGAGTCGTGTGATGCTTCACAGTTCGTTTAGTGGTCTGTTGCAACACACTTAGGCACAAAAATGTGGCCAGGCTACTTCACGCCTAGGTGCCACGGGCCATCATACCCCACATGACCTCTCAAGAGTGCACGTGGCACCACTCTTAACCAAATTTTCCCTAAGTCCATCAAGCTTCCCTTGACATGCCTTGTGCCCATCCACATGGTCAGTGGTAAGCCACACGGCCCGTGCCATTGGCCGTGTCACCTTCCTTAGTGCCAAAAATGGATCTTTCTAGTCCTAGCTGACCCAAACGGCCCATCAAAGGCATCACTACCCGTCAAGCTTTCTGTTTGACACCACTACACAAGAGGGTCTCACGAAAACGATCATAACTCCTTCATCTAACATCTGAATGAGATGAAACCAAGTGCGGTCAAAGCTAACTCAAAGGAATTCCCATTCCTTAGGCTAAAAATGGCCTTTTCCAGCCCAAGCCATCACTGCACAAGAGGGTCTCACGAAAACGGTCATAGCTCCTTCATACGACCTCAGAATGAGGTGAAACCAAGTGCATTGCAAATCTAACTCAAAAGAATTTCATTTAATATGTCATGGGGAACCCAGTTCCAAGTGTGCTAAAAGGGATGCTCCTTTAAAATTGACCTTTCTACCGGTACGTGTGTCAAACTTAGCCAATGGAAATCCCTTTGAACTTGGCTTGACGTAGGGGGCCCATGAAGACCTCAACCAACATACATAAGCATGAAAAATCTGGATCCTTACAATATCTCAACATTTATATCAGTATTCATTAATAAATGATTCACAACACTTATGCAATTTACCATATTCGAATTTCATTAGCATGTCAATTCGCAGCTATGATAATACCATATCTTAATCATTAATTCATTTCATATAATACACATCCAAAATTATATGTCATTACATCCCAATCACACAAATAGAAAACACAAGGTTCAACACACTTAATTATGGATTAGAAATTCACTTTTCTTAATCAAAAATCGCGATCATCCTATTGTCGGAGCTTTTCCCTTACGAATATACTCCAAAAGCAGCACAATCTAGTTAAATAATGAGTCACCAGCAAATTTTGAAGCTAGAGACACCAAAATTATGAAATTTGGGGGAAAAGGGAAAAAATAATCAAAAATTTCAATACCGAAAACTGAGTTTAAATTTGAAAATTTTTCGTAGAATAATGTTCCTTCAAGTATTAGGAATTCAATAGTAAAATAATGTTTAAAATGGAGTTAACAAGCTCAAAATCATCATTTTAGTAAATCTTGAGTTCTTGAACAAAGACCCCATATATCGAGTCCAAAACTCTAATCAAATATGAAATATTTCTTGAGAAATACATTATCTATACTTAGAAAAGTTCAAATATGTAATTTTATTTTTTTTTAAATGAAACTAAAATCGAGGGTGAAGACAATAATTCATGCCATGTTTAGGATGTTCCAATACTTCTCTCATGTTCTAAAATTTCAGGAGATACAATCTCAATCTTAACTGGTGCAACGATCATTTTATCATGAAGACAAGCAACACAAGAAAATTTTTGAAGTATTTCTTATTTCTTCGTATAGCCACATTCTCAGTCACTTTTGGATCACATGTGAACCGCAATGGCCAACCAATCATGTCAACTGATCTTTATTCCGGTGTACTTTTGCATGTGATTTCATCACTATGCCAATGTTTATATACAATAAATAGGAGAAAAAGATGGAGAACCTTTTATGTAAATATTTATAACCCGTCCATGGGCGATGAGTTTCGACGTGTTAGGCGTATATGGCAGACCCTATTCTGGAAACGAAGATACCCACAATAATAGCAGGTCTGATTCCAGAATTGAATAGGTTGACGGATAAAAAGATTTGTCCATCAGTAATGGAAATTGAAACTCCAAATTATTCTTTTCTTATAAGGTGTTTATTATTCGTTGATAGATCTAAAGCTTATGCCGTAGAAGCTGACATTAGGCTATTAGCCTTTTATCTACATCTTCCCTCGTAGAGTGGCATCTTTTATAAGAAAAGATTTTCTCAGTGGAACTAAAAAAAAAGTGTAGTAACCTAATAATATTAAATCTTCTCAAAATTTGTAGTCTCAATATAATAAAAAAAAGTCAATTCCTCAAAAACTTGAAAATTTTCTTTTGAGACTTGCTACAACCCCAATACTATTCCTCCAATAATAACACTATAGCTTTTTTGGAGCTCGCAATTAATTTTGTATACTATCAAATATTTAATGACATGCTACGACATCACTTTAAAAGGTTAAGAATACTATCACTTTATTTTTCTTTATTTTAATGGAGGATCTATAAATTAATTAAAATATTAGGTCGCACAAGAACTTTCTGTCCAAAGACTTTTGATAATATGTTTTATGATAAAACTACGTTCACAATTGAAGGACTATTTGGAGAATCCATAGTATACTTCCTTTTGTAACTATCACAATGATGAATATTATAATTTTGTCCCTCTACGTTCTTATTCATACATTCAATCACTCATCTTCTTTCAAATGTACTATTTATTGCTACCACTTTCATATGATATAATGGAGCAAATTAATTTGAGGATTTCAAAGTTATCATGTACTGCTACCATGTTCACTTCGAGAAATGGAGCAAATTCAATGAGATAAATTCCATGATTTTTCATCAAAAATATATTATTTACCTTAGTCATCACTATAAACATCTATATGGTGCATAGGCACTCAAACTAAATGTCTTGCCCATATAAGACTCGTTTGGCCATAATTTTATGGGATTCTAACACAATATCTTACCATCATGATGAATCAAAATTTGAACTGATGTTGTACCCTCTTGGTAAGATAGAACTTTAATCTACCATCTTACCCTCAAACATTTTTTATTATGGTGCATCCGGACTTTTGACATGATGTATTACCCTTTTGATGTGACAGGACTTGAATCCACCATCTTATCCTCAACTAATGGTATAACAAATCCACATACAACATGACTCACCCTTTGAGCCTTTCAAATTACTTGTAGATAAATTTATAAAATACATACTTGATTTTACACATAGAATATTCTTTATTGCAATAGTTATATTTTTCCTTCTCGTTTCTCATAATAGGATTAACTAGAACATGAGCTAAAGAAAATCTAAAACTCATCTTAGTTTCTTTGAGTCTCATCTTGATAATGTGTTATAAAATACAAATAATATAAATAAGACATGTGGAGGATAAAATGTAGAGATCAACTTATTCAAGATATCTCCAATTATCTCATAAAATGGTAAAGGAGATTTTATTTAAGGATTGAGAAATTACTCCAAAAGTCACTATGTTAAATGTCCAAATTAATAAACACATTTTTATCCCAAATGATTCATCAAATCTAAGGAATAAACATAAATGTAAGTAGATCATGTATTGAGTAAATGAACAATGTACTAATTCAAGGAATTTATAAGCTGAACAAGTCTGTCTCGACCATAATGTCATTAAAGCAATTGTTTGGGGACCTGGGACACCCCATAACTCTATCCTCATAAGCACCTATATTTAAGCCTCACTCTTATGTGTGGGAAGTGTGTTAGGGTCATAAGAGACCTCTAGCACTTAGTCAAGTTCAAAACATTATTATAAGTTGAGTTTATAGACTTAAATCATGCAACGGTCAACTTTAAATGATCATAATTTTTAGCATACAAAGAATTAGATATCTCATGATATACCAAATAAAATTTCTTCAAATTAGCTTTCCAACGCAACTAGTTTCACCTCATTTAGAGTTAGGAGTCAAAAGTTATAGTCATTTTATTGAAGACTGCCAGTGCAGAGGGGCAATACCAAACCCCTTTAAAAGTTGTGAAACAGATTGCGACTCATTTGCTAAATCATGGAAAAAATACTGAAACTTCACATTTTTAGTTCCATACTTTACGTACCCATCTATTGGTCATAAAATGTGGCTCATGTCAAATTCTAGAGACCCCAAAATTTACCCAAAAGTTTACGAAAGTTTCCTTCCAGGCTGTAGAGGGTCTCATAGGCAACCCGACCAATGATTTTAAAGAGGTTTATTTTAATCTTTTCTCACATTTTAAGCCTAAACTTGTCAGTTTTCACCTAATTAAACCCCCAAAACGTGAGTATTCAATCATTAACTTCAAAATACTCCAAGAACTCATAACGTAGTTTCAAAGGGGCGAAAGCTACGGATTTCAAGAATCTTCTTCAATCCCTCTAAGAAACTAATTATCCAGGTATGTGAAGCTCTCCAAAAGTTATCCTACTATTATTTTAGTATCTTTAACCATCAGTTTCTACCCAAGATTCAAATTCACGAGTTAAGATCAAGGTTTCTTCCATTACTAGTTAATTTCATCAAAATACTTCTTCATGCATTTTTCTTGATAAAAATCATGACCTTTACTGATATTATTACTAAAGTAAGCTATTAAGACAAGATTTACAGTTATTGTTGTATCTATGAGAATCCTATATCTAATTCATAAAAAGCTATTATATTCACACTTTTGAGTTGAGTTTAAGAAATGCATGAAGCTTTTGTATTTACAAGATATTTGAGTAACAAAGATCATGTTGGAGACACTTTGCATTGATACAACTCTCAGACAAAGTAAAGAGTCAAGTTGAGAAAGGTTTAAGAAAAGACGCTAAAGTTGGGCTAAGTTCCAAAGAGAAGAAAGTAATACTTTGAGCAAGAATACTCTTTTAAATATGAACATTATAAAAGTTATTTTGGGAGTAGTATTGAGCAACAATATGAGTAAGAGAAATAATAACTTGAACTCATAAACTACGTAGCCGACGTAGGATAGGATTGTACCAAAATTACAACTCCTTATTGCCACTGAGATGGCCCAACTTTGGGATGGATCCACTCTCCTAGTTCTTGTTCCTTACCCCAGAAAAGTATGGAACGATTCTGGCAACGTGGGCAAGACGTTGTATCATCACGAAGCTCATAGTAGTGATTGTCGGTTAAAGAAATTTCCCAAGTTAAAGCAAGTTAGTTTCTACATACAGTCTTTCAGCATATGTTCTATTTTCATCATGTACTACATTTATTACTTATGCTATCTTATTTTGAGAAATGTTTTAGCTACTTTGAGCATAGTGTCTTATCCTGAGTTTTCATTTTGGACATTTTACATACTGACTTTCTTTGGACCTGCATCATTTTACGATACAAATGCAGATGATAGAGTTCCTCAATAGACGCTCTGTTGATGGTCAGCTATTCATCTAGCCATTAATGAGGCCTCTTACTAGTCAGAGGCTTGGGAGACTTTGTTTATGCTTTCTTTTTAGTATTATTTTCAGCAATTGTTCAGATTATTCCAGTTATAGATTCCATAGACTGTATGTCAAGATTTTTCAGATCTTATTTTCAGTAGTTGTTGCGACATTTCTACTACTCAATTTATTCAGATATTGTATTATCTTTAGTTTATATTTTTCAAGCCTTTCATTCATCATTTAAGTCTTTCGCTGAGTAAAGTAGTCAGGCTAAGTGGTTCGTTTGGGACCAAAGATGGTTCTAGGTGCTGGCCATGCCTAGGGTATGAACTCGTGGCATGACAGACTTAGTATATGAGCAAAAGTTCAAGTATCCTGGGGAGTCTATGGAATCGTGCCTAGTAGAGTATGTATTATTGGTGTGAAGTATGCCACATCCATAATAGGGAGGTTACTGGGCATTACGAAGTGTTACAATCAATTTTTATTCCTTGTTCATGCTTCAGAGTTTACCTTTGTTAAGTCCTTTCCAATTCATGCATTTACGCCTTGTTTTTCAAATTATGTCTCCATGTAGAGCAACCCGACCAACCCGGGATAGAGGGCTCCTGGCCAGGAAGAATGCAAACCAGCCTGAACCACCAATTCCTGAGGAACCTAGAGGTCCAACTGCGCCTGTCAAGCAACCACCGCAAGCGGACATCTCTATTATTGAGCTCCACCAGGTCATCCAGACTTTGGCACAGGCAGTCACTACATCGGGAGGTCAACATGGAGATCACATGAAAAATGGTTCGAATAGCACCAGGGTTCATGAATTTCTAACGATGAACCCACCTGAGTTCACGGGGTTCAATATAAAGGAGGATCCCAAGAATTTCATTGAGAAGCTCCATAAAGTGTTTTAGGTTATGCACACGGTGATGCAGAGCGGGTTGAGTTGGCTGCCCACCAGCTCAAGGGAGTAGCTAGACTCTGGTTTGATCAGTGGAAGGGAGGTAGAGCAGAAGGGGCGCCAGCTTTGAGATGGGAAGTGTTCGAGGAGGCCTTTTTGGGGCAATACTTTCCTAGAGAGTTGAGGTAAGCTAAAGTAAGGGAGTTTCTGAATCTGAAACGGGAAACTATAAGCATGCAAGATTACAACCTTAAATTCACTCAGCTATCCTATTATACTCTGACTATTATAGAGGACATACGTACTAGGATAAGTCTGTTTATGTCAGGGCTCTCTCGAATGACGAAGAGAGAGGGCAAATATATTATGCTAATTGGGGATATGAACATAGATCGCTTAATGACTTATGTGCAGCAAGTGGAAGAGGAGAAAATATAGAATAGGGAGGAGTTCATAAATAAAAAGGCCAGGATATCATGTCAGGAAAAGTTAAGAGGGGGACTGGAAATGCCAATTACCCATTTTTTTCATCCTAGGACATCTAGACCAGCACCTTCATCTGCTAGTGCACCTGCACCAAGGGTCAGGAATGAGCAGGGATCACAGAATCGCAGATTTCATAGAAGCTAGTCACAAGGGAGTGTAGCTCAAGGATCGACTCATTATCCAGTTTGCAGTAAGTGTGGCAGGTCTCACCCAGGAGAGTGCCTTGTGGGCACAAATGGTTGTTTCAGATATGGTCAAGTGAGGCACTTTTTGAAGGATTTTCCTATGGGGAGACAAAACACAAGAGATAACAGATCTCAATCAGTCTCTTCAGCACCACATGGTAAGCCTATTCAGAGGGGTGCTACATCAGGAGCAGGCGGGGGCACAAATTGTCGATATGTTATGGCCACCAGACTGGAGCAAGAGAACTCACTAGATGTGGTTATCGGTATGCTCAATGTCTTTACTTATGATATCTATACAGTATTAGACTCAGGTGCCATATTGTCATTTGTGACTCCCTATGTAGCCATGAAGTTTGGGATCGACCCAGAATGTCTTCTTGAGCCTTTTAGTGTTTCCACTCCTACTGGAGAATCTATTCTAGCCCAAAAATCTATAGGGATTGTCCAGTATCAGTTTACCATAAAGATATCTTAGCTAACCTGGTTGAGTTAGACATGGTAGATTTTGACGTCATTCTAGGCATAGACTGACTTCATGTTTGTTATGCCTCCATAGACTGCAGAATAAGAGTGGTCGAGTTTCAGTTTCCGAATGAGAAAGTCTTACAGTGGAGGGGTAGCTTAGTTTTTCCTAAGGGTTAGCTTTTCTCATCTCAAAGACGGAAAGTTAATTTCGAAAGGGTCTATATACCATATAGTCAGAGTCAAAGATTCTAGTGTTGAGGCACCCTCTCTCTAGTCTGTCCCAGTCGTGAATGAGTTCCTAGAAGTCTTTCCTGATGATTTATCTGGAGTCTGTCCTGATAGGGAGATAGACTTTGTGATAGATACCCTCTCAGATACTCAGCCTATATCTATTCCACCGTACTGTATAGCTCCTTCAGAGTTAAAAGAGTTGAAAATACAGTTGAAAGACCTCCTAGATAAGGGTTTCATCAACCAAGCATCTCACCTTGAGGTGCTCCAATCCTCTTTATGCATAAAAAGGATGGTTCTCTTAAAATGTCCATAGATTACTATCAATTAAATAATGTCACCATAAAGAACAAGTATCCTCTTCCAAAAATTGACGTCCTATTTGACCAACTCCAGGGTACTACTTGTTTCTCCAAAATAGACCTCATCTCTGGGCACCATCAGCTTAAAGTTAGAGAAAGTGACATCCCTAAGATAGCTTTCAGGACCTGCTATGGTCATTCTGTGTTCTTGGTCATGTCATTTGGACTGATAAATGCACCAGCAGCTTTCATGGATCTAATGAATTGGCAGTTTAGGTCGTACTTAGATATGTTCGTCATTGGGTTCATAGATGACATCCTAATCTACTCTAGTGACAAGGAGGAGCATGTCAACCATCTTAGAATCATTCTTCAGACCCTTAAGGACCAACAGTTATACGCTAAATTTTCCAAATGTGTGTTTCAGTTAGCATTTGTGGTGTTCTTGGGTCATATTGTTTCTAGCGAAGGCATTCAGATTGATCCGTAAAAGATTAAGGCAATATAGAATTGGCCAAGGCCACAACTCCAATAGAGATAAGGAGTTTTTCAGGTTTAGCAGGTTACTAAGGGAGTTTCCTCTATCTCAACTCCCTTGACTAAGCTAACTCAAAAGAAGGTTACGTTGGTGTGGTCTGAAGCTTGTGAGAAGAGTTTCCAAGAGTTGAAAACTAAGCTAACTGCAACTCTGGTCTTATCCCTACCTTAGGGAGCTGATGGCTTTGTGGTATATTATGATGCTTCTAGAATTGTTTTGGGATGCGTATTGATGCAAATGGGCAAGGTGATAGCAATATGTCTCCAGACAACTTAAGACTGATGAAAAGAACTACCCAACTCATGATCTTGTGCTTGCTGTTGTGGTGTTTACTCTTAAATTCTAGAGACATTATCTTTACGGTGGACATGTAGATGTATTTACGGACCACAAAAGCTTGCAGTATGTATTCAGCCAGAAGGAGCTTAATCTGAGGCAGAGAACATGGTTCGAGTTACTCAAGGACTATGAAATGAGCATCCTCTATCACCTAGATAAAGCTAATGTAGTCACTGATGCTCTAGCAGGTTGACCATTAGAAGCACTGCACATATTGAGGATGGAAAGAAAGAATTAGCTAAGGAAGTGCATATATTTGCACGCTTGGGAGTATAGATTGAAGATTCTGACGAAGGTGGTGTGATTGTCAAAAATGGGACAGAGTCATCCTTAGTGGCAAAGGTGAAAGAAAAGTAAGATTGGGATCCTATCCTCCTTCAGTTGAAAGAAAATTTTAAGAAGCAAAATGTATTGGTGTTTCCAAAAGGGGGAGATGGAGTCCTGAGATACCAAGGCAGGTTATGTGTACCTGGTGTTGATGGCCTTAGAGATAGGATTTCTAGCTAAGGCTCACAACGCCAAATATTCTATTCATCCAGGTGCAACAAAAATGTATCAAGATCTACGAAAGGTTTATTAGTGGGGTGGCATGAAAAAGAACATTGCAGAGTTCATGTCCAGGTGTCCAAATTTTAAACAAGTTAAGGTAGAGCACCAAAGGCCTTATGATGAGGCGTAGAATATTGAAATTCCAAAGTGGAAATGGGAGATGATCACCATGGACTTCATAATAGGCTTACCTCAATCTTGTAGTCAGTATGATTTAATATGGGTCATAGTAGACAGACTAACCAAATCAACTCACTTCCTACCTGTCAAGACGACAAACACATTGAGGACTATGCCAAACTTTACATTAAGGAGATTTTTAGGTTACATGGGGTCCCTCTATCCATTATTTCAGACAAAGGAGCCTAGTTCACAGCACAATTTTGGAAGTCCTTCTAGAAAGGGCTTGATACGAAGGTGAATCTTAGTACGACCTTCCATCCCCAGACAAACCGGCAAGTGGAGCGGACCATATAGACTCTTGAAGATATATTGAGGGCATATGTTATAGAATTGAAGGTAACTGGGATGATCACTTACCCTTGATTGAATTTTCTTATAACAACAGTTTCCAGGCTAGCATACAAATGGCACCCTATGAGGCCCTTTATACGAGGAGTTCTAGATCGCCTATTGGGTGGTTTGAAGTTGGAGAGGCAGGATTAATAGGACCGTACCAGATTATTAGAAGGATTAGTAGTGTGGCATATGAATTGGAATTACTACCAGAGTTAGTTGCTATTCATCCAGTATTCCACATGCCTATGCTTAAGAAGTGTTTGGGGGACCCCGCACTGGCTATACCTTTTAGAGAGTATTAGAGTCAAAGATAGCTTGACGTATGAAGAGATCTCAGTTCAAATACTAGATCGGCAAGTTCGTAAATTGAGGACCAATGAGATTGCTTCTGTTAAAGTATTATGGAGGAACCAGCTTGTCGAGAAATCCACTTGGGAAGCTGAGGCAGATATGAAAGC
>JAPFFP010000089.1:3972593-3984100 GCA_026153255.1 Solanum medicagineum
AAGAATTTAAATATTTATTTTTAAAAATACTTCAAATTATGGAAATATTTTTGTGTCAGAAATTATTTTCATACAAATTTTTTCTACTCAAGTTTTTTTCTAAAAAATATTTGTATTCATTAACCAAACAATAATCACCAACCAAAAATGAGAAAATGAGTCAGGTAGCAAACACACCCTAAGTATTGCACCAAATTTGTGGAGAAAAGAAAAGTGAATTCAAGTATATATATGGGCCTGGATTAAAGAATACTTTGGCAAAAGGGCATTGCACACGACAAGAAGAATGAACTTTTTATTTTTTTGAGTATGGTGATGGTAATTAAAGTGAAGTTGGGTGTTTGATAAAGTTGGAGGAAGGGAAGCGTGATGAATTATGATGGTAGGTGATGAGAGTCGAAACATATCTCAATCTTTTCTTTTCAAATCATCCTTGCTAAATCAAGAGTTCCTACCAGCACTTTCTTGCCCCTAAGCACACTTTTTTAAAAAAATGTTCTTTCAAGTACTATTTTTTACTTATTCTATTGTATTTTGAAGATCTCAAATCTCACAAAAATATTTTATACCGTACACAAGTCAAACTCTATTGATTTTATATATAGAACATACATATCTCTTATATGAAAAGTTCAATCAAAAAAGCTAAATCTTGGATATTTGACAACGGAAAATAATGCTGTTTTAGAACAGATGTAGTAACATTCAATGCCTCATTCCTTGACTAAAATTCTTAGCATTCAAATGTATAAAACATTTTCAAACTGAAAATTCAAATGTATGAATATGAGGACATTTTAGTCAAAGAAATATACCTATTTAACTCCTTTTCAACCAAAATTGCAAACCCAACCGTTTATTTTTTCTTAACAAATAAAAATGATGAAGTGCTTCAACACTTGTTTCTTGGTTGTAAATGCCTTGTTAATGATCCTCTTTCTTTTCTTTTCCAATAACTACATGCAAGTTGAGGGGTTGAGACCTATCAAACAACAGTCTTTCTCATCAATGGTAGAAAATTTCGTTATACAAAGAGCATACTCCGGGCCAAGTCATCGCGGAAGAGGTCACTAATAGCAAGTTCAAAATTTATACATAAACTTCATTTGACATTTATGATACTTAAATTTGTGTAAAGTTAGGGACATACATGTCCTACTTGGTATCTTATGTGGTAGTACGCGTCCAACGCAACATCCTACGATGACCATGCCATTTAGGACGTTCATGTCTAATTGTTCAATTTACACAGGTATGTATTTGTGCATATCCAAAGTTGAAATGCATAGACATACCAGTTGAAATCAAGTTAAAATGTAGATTTACTTATTATGCCATTATTAATCTATTGTTTTTCTTTAAAATTTTTTGCTCTGTATGTTTATGATTTTCTTCTCGTAACTGTATACAATTCCATGACACAGTAAAGAATTGATGAGACATTAATATAATATACTCTCGTATGTTTATGCTCACTGTTTTTTTTTTTAATTGTTTGATCTCTACGCAGAATATTCGAACGGAAAATCGTGATTTTTTTTTAAAATTTCAGTATTCTGTATTAGGTCTGCCACTAAGAAAAAGATGTGAACATCTACTCGATTCTAATTCGATAAGCGAATTCTTATCATCCATTTTTTAAAATTTCAAAGGAATTCATTGGTAACAAATATGACAATGTAAATAAACAATAAAAGTACCTCATCTCTGTTTTCAAAAGCATTCAACATTTTTCAAGGGACATGTACAAGAGCTTTTATATAGAGTATTTGGCAAAAAAAATAGAGGAAAGAGTATGCAGAAGATGATGACGAATACTCGCCATCCCAACGCTTCAAACTACCTGAAATATACCTGCACCCCAAAGGATTATCAACACTGTAATTAACAATAATAAAAAATTCGGTATAATTTCTTAATGTAGCATCCGGAGAGGGTAAAATGTACACAGATCTTATCATTATCGTAGAAGTAGAAAGATTGTTCCTGTTGGACATTATCAACAGTGTTTTTATTTGACAATTTTTTCTTAATTCCAGGTACACCATTATTCAACTACCAGCAGTTTAAGTCGCGAAAGACATTAGACCTACGACACTTTTCATCTTTTGCCGGACATTGCCAACAGCCCAAATCAAACCAGCACAACAATATGTAGAGAAATATAGCAGAAAAAAAGTATTATCGGGAGACCTTCTGCTAGCCCAAAATCGTTAATTAAGATCGAAAGATTCAACTAAAGAAGTAGAAGCTAGAATGGAGAAGGAAGATTTTGGAAAAAGGGAACTTGGTTTACAAAGAAGGCTACTTGTATTGAATTGATATTTTTGGTTGCTTGGTTACAAATGACAAAGACCACCCCTATTTATACTTGTCTAGGGATGGTTCTAGATACTCTAACAAGAATAATCTAGACAAGAATCTAGACTATTCCATTATTTTCTACAAATATCCTCTATAAAATATTCTTAAGAAAATTCTAGCATTTGTCTTTTTCCTTAAAATATCTAGATATTTCTTTAAGATAATTATTTAAGTTTCTATACTAGGACAATCTAGAAAAATCTATCATCTTCCAAAAAATCAACTTTAACATTTTTCACACTCCCCCTTAAAGTGATTTTTTGGAAGCTACCCCGCACTTGTCGTGGAAGAACTCAAACGAAACTTTGAGCTACATCTTGGTGAAAAAAATTCTCAATAGTTTTTTCTGGACTCCTCTTGCTTCTTCGAATGATGAAGATTCTTTATTGACAACTGATTCATGTGAAGTATCTCCTTGTTGAGTTCTTGGACTCCCCCTATCTCTTAGCTCCTCGACACTTGCATTATCTAGAGACACACCTCTAATGATCCAACCATCAATTTTCTGTGAAACCTCGACATCATAATAGGATGATCCACCACTAGATTTTGTTTTTCTCTTCAACAACGAGTTTATCAGCTTCAAGGCATTTGAAAGTTATGTCATCTATTTCTCCACCTAAAATTTGGTCTTCAAGGCCAACTTCTTCATGTGCTTGATCTTCATCTTCTTCATTTGCTTCCATTGTCCGATCTAAGCCGCAATTGAATTTGATATGGTTGATGATTGATTAGATGTTTCAACTTCTACTACATCTCCCTTAATGCTTTCCTGGTAAGAGTCACCATCAGCATATATAGTTTCAGACATTGCTTGTTCAGAATCTACTTCTTTGATTTTTTCGATAGAAGCTGTCATGTCACCGATATGAACAACTTCAGATGTTTCTCACTTCATATCGATGACATCACTATCTTGCTTCTTCACACGATCGACTGCATTATATTCTAAATCCTTGATCCAATCCTTTTCAAAATTGATGGAGGCCATGATAGCTATTGCTCGAGCCTCAGCTACTAAGCACTTTTCCCAGTCTTCTTCTTTTTTAGTAGCTTTATCAATTTGAGCCAGATTGCTCTCCTAAGCTTGGCAATATCTTTTTATGTGACCTATTTTGCCACATTGATAACAACTTGGAGGTTTCCTACCATAATAATTCGAAGGCTCTTCCTTCTTTCCAGGTGAACTTTAACCACCTGAGATCGATCATGTAGTATATCTCTTGCCTTTTCCTTAAAGTTCCTCTTGTTGGCTACAAGAGCAACTCTTTCTCCTCCATTAACAAATACACTAGCCTTTGGCTAGTAACTCTTGTGACGACAATAAATTCTCAAATTCCTCTAAGGATGGTTGTTGAGCCCACCCTTGAATTGACCTCACAAATGGAATATATTCCGACTTCAAACCACGAATGATAATTCTTCTCATTCATGCTTCATAGATAGCCTCCTCTAGACTCAATAAGGATAACTCAAAACATAATTTTTTAATCTTCAAAAAGTACTCGGCAATAGAGAGATTACCTTGAGTGGTGTTAGCCAATTCACTCCAATATTAGTAGCCGAGCTTCATTCTTCTTGTTGAACAACTGACCAAGGGTCCTCCATATCTCATGAGCTGATTCACACCTTATAATATAATCAAATAATCCAGAGGATATTGACCTCTTAAGGATGAACTTCGCTTTTGCATTAATCTGCTTCCACTTCTTGTATTTATTGCTATTCTCCGGTCTGTCATCAGGAGGACTTGTGTTGCTCCCATTAACTACTTCCCACAAACCTCACCCACAAGGTATGATTCTATACATGTCTTCTATAACTTGTAATTAGACTAATTCAACAACTCCATCCCCAGTCCATTAACACGACTGCTAAAATTCATTTGGACAATCCAGTTGAATCAACCACTAACCCGATCTTGAAGTAAAGCCACAAGCCAACATATGGCTATGACTCTGATACCATGTAGAAAAATATAGCAGAAGAAAAGTATTATTGGGAGACCTTCTGCTAGCCCAAGATCTTTAACTAAGATCGAAAGATTCAAGCTAGAATGGAGTAGGAAGATTTTGGAAAAGGGGAACTTGGTTTACAAAGAAGGCTACTTGTATTGAATTGATATTTTTGGTTGCTTGGTTACAAATGACAAAGACCACCCCTATTTATACTTGTTTAGGGATAGTTCTAGATACTCTTACAAGAATAATCTAGACAAGAATCTAGACTATTATATTATTTTCTACAACTATCCTCTACAAAATATCCTTAAGAAAATTCTAGTACATTTGTCTTTTTCCTTAAAATATGTAGATATTTCTTCAAGATAATTATTTAAGTTTCTATACTAGGACTATCTAGAGAAATCTATCATCTTCCAAAAAATCAACTTTAACATTTTTCACAAAATACCATAGTATTTCATAAATATATCAGATATCAAAGTAACAAAAATGCAAATAAACACGATAATTAGATAGGATCTGAAAAGATGTTAGTCACTCAACGTGAACTAGGTTCTTGCCTCACGCGCTGCAGAAAACATCAAACGAATTGACACCAATAATTATAATGGAAAAACTCCGTGCTCAAGGGAAAAACAACCACTACCTACATCATGTAGGATTTTACTAACTTCAAACAAGCAATGTCAAGATTAAAACTAAGTAATCACTCACTTCCTTCTCACTTCACAACTCTAATGATCTACTCTGGTCGCTTACTCTACTCTCCAAGAAGCCAAACCCACTTCTTGTTACAATCCTCTCCAAGAAGCCAAACCCACTTCTTATTACAACCCTCTCAAAATACATTTACACTGGCAATAATTGTCCCTAAACAATAATGTAAGTAAAACACAAAGAAAACAAGATAAGACTTTTCAAAAAGATTATAACTCTAGATCTTCTTTCTTCCAAGTGTTGCTCGATGACTGCTTTGCAGCTGGATCATCATTGTTTACATTGTGCAAAAGCTACTCTTCTGGGGTTTCATTGATCCTTATATAGTTCACATTAGAAGAGTTCTGTTCGGAGTGCTATTCTTGGCCAGAATCCTTATTTACCTTATTTAGGAGTTTGTTGACGTCACACAAGGTTTTCTTCTATTCCCGCTCTTTTCTCTTATTCATCTTTTGCCTAGTGAACCTGGTTCACTGTGAACCTGGTTCACTGTGAACCTGGTTCACTGTGAACCTGGTTCACTATATCTAGTTCGTTGTATCCATCTCACTTCCTTTTCTGGGGATGTACTAGGGTTAAAGATTATTTATATAGTTAACCATAGAGCCATTCCATTCTAGGAGTCTTTCGTTGAGTAGGGCACGAACTTTTTTCCTTGTAGAAATCCTATTTTAATGCTGCTTTCTTTCTGAGTCCTTTCCTAATCTCAGTTTCCTTATTTGGCACTCCACCTCCTAGTGAAATTCTGCTTCATGACTCCTGGTATAACCATTTGAACCTGGTTCTGTTTGTCATCATCAAAACAACATAGTTGTACTTGCACAGGTCCTAACAAATTTCCTCTTTTTGATGATGGCAAACCTATGCATGTGATGTCCCTAAAAGCTTCCCCCTTTTGACATCTCAAAAAGAAAACAAGCATACAAGCATAATGTTGTTCCTATATTTTTGTACCTACATTCATAAAGGTAGACAACATATCTTCCCCCTTTTGACATCACAAAAAGAAGAAAAGGTCCATGTTAACAATAAGTACACTCTTAGCCTGAAAAGTTAGATGCACAACATAGATAACACCAAGATACAATCAATCTAACGATATTAGCCATCCTAACCAGTTTCAAGCATGCACTGCAATTAAACTCTGGGGGGCACCAACAAGTCAATACTATCAGCAAAAAAATCCAAGAACCAAAAATATTATCTGTAACAGCCATAAGAGAACATTGTGGAGTACAAAAACAGGAGGGGAGTAGTAAGGAAAGGCCAAGGGATCAAGGAATTGAAGAGGACTAGGATGAGGTTGTGAGCTTTAAAAGATTATATATATGGGCAATCACAGCTTGAGAGTCCATCGACTTCCTTTTCACACATTCATTTTAGTCTATAATTGTGTCTGTTGGTTCTAGCGGCTTGAAGATCTACCATCAATGAGAAACTAGTCCTATCACTCTGGGAGCTGCGGGTCTGGACATTTGTGCTACATGTCCTTCATAGCAATTTATATTTTTTTGACTATAGGAATAAGAAAGGCTCCAAAAATAATAGTGAGTAGGTTTTCATATGCCAGTTGGTAAGGATCAGGTAGTAGACCTATTACCTAGGCCATGTGTTTGATTATTAGAAGAGGCTTGTGACAGAGATACCAGGGAAGAACTTCGGCAAGGTGGTGAAAGTAGTTGTTCCCCCCGTGGAGATCCTCTATGTGGAAAATATATGTGTCCCAATGTTTTTCTTCATTTTTTAAAAAGAGATTCTTAGGAGAGAAGTGAATGGTATATATAGAAGGTGGGTAAATGGTGAGAAAAATACTTTCCATGTAAACTTGAGAGTTTAAGGTGAAAGGTGCAGAAAGGGGGAACAAGGTTCTCTATAGTACTACTACAATATTATAAGGTACGTAGATGTAGTGCATAAGGAATGACCTGAGGGCTAAGTACATACCTGAAAATAAGGAACTTGATCCTTGCATGTATCTGACTCTGCATAGCTCAGTTATAGGATACTAAGGGTAATATCATGAGATCTTATGTATCCAGACCATCTTTAGTGAGTGCGTAATAACCTGAAATGGTACAACGATGAGTGAGCTTGAACCTAATTGCAACTACTGGTCAAATCATACTTCCTGATCTGTCTAGAGGTTGAGAAACTGGATTATTATTGGTACATCAACTCAAGTGCCAAGAGATTTTGCTCAAATTGTTCCTTGATCATCGAACCTTTTCTTAAACACCTATTTTGTCCTTATGATAATGTGATTTGGGGCCTAAGAACCAGGTTCCACACCTTGCTTTGTTCAAGCTCATTCAGTTCCTCTTATAGTTCCTCCTCTGTCTTTATTGTCCACTTTTCAGAATCCTTTGGAACCTCTTAGTCATCAATGCAATGTTCTCTTCCTCAAAGTTGTCTCCTTATGTTTTCTTGAGAACCAGGTTCTTCACTTTTACCTTACCTCCAATTTCCTTTTCTTGGTTTTTCTTTAGTTCATATGACAGGAGGTTTTGGACCCTTTTCAAGGTTGTAGCCTTTAAATGAAAAGATCAATACGACAGGAGTTTTTGGACCCTTTTCAAGGTTGTAGCCTTTAAATGAAAAGACCTGCTCTGCTATCAATTGAAAAGATGTTGGTCACTCAATAAGAACCAGGTTCTTGCCTCACACGCTGCAGAAAACAGTAAACAAGTTTGACACCAATAATTATAGTGGAAAAACTCCTTGCTTAAGGGAGAAACAACCACTACCTGCAGCATGTAGGATTTCACCAACTTCACTAACTTCAAACGAGCAATGTCAAAATTACAACTAAGTAGTCGCTCACTCAATTCTCACTTCACAAATCTAACAATCTACTCTAATTGCTTACTCTACTCTCCAAGAAGCCAAACCCACTTCTTGTTACAACTCTCTCAAAATACATTCACACTTACAATAATTATCCCTAAATAATAATTATAAGTAGAACATATAGAAAACAAGATAAGATTTTTCAGAAAGAAATTCTAACTCTAGATCTTCTTTCTTCCAAAGTGTTGCTCGATGATTGCTCCTTGCCTTTGCTGCTGGATCGTCGGTGTTTACATTGTACAAAAGCTACTCTTTTAGGGTTTCATTGATTTTTATATAGTTCATATTAGAAGAGTTCTGTTCGGAGTGTTATTCTTGGCCAGAATCCTTATTTACCTTATTTAGAAGTTTGTTGACGTCACACAAGGTTTTCTTCTATTCCCACTCTTTTCTCTTATTCATCTTTTGCCTGGTGAACCTAGTTCACTGTATCTGGTTCACTGTATCCAACTCACTTCCTTTTCTGGGGATGTACCCAGGTTAAAGATTGTTTATATAGTTAACCCTAGAGCGGTTCCATTCTAGGAGTCTTTTCTTTGAGTAGGGCATGAACTTTTTCCCTTATAGAAATCCTATTTTGATGCTACTTTCTTTCTGAGTCCTTTCCTGATCTCTGTTTCCTTATTTGGCATTCCATCTCCTAGTGGAGTTCTGCTTCGTGACTCTTGGTACAACCGCCTGAATCTGGTTCTGTTTGTCATCATCAAAACAACATAATTGTACCTGCACAGGTCCTAAAAGGATCCATAACATGAAATCAATATATATACACACGCTCACATATATAAATATCAGTCACAAGCTATGTATAAAGACTAAGCAACATGCTTTATAAATGCATATCACATACAAAGAACTAATCAAAGTCTAAGTCCAGATAAATTTATCATATATCACTGTCACACCACATATATATTATCAAATCCGACAATATTAATTAGCTTTAGAGGTAATATTTATCATGAATATTTTTACCAATTTCAGGACCTATCACCTTCTCAACCAATTATCATACTTATTAATATCATATTTTAACATTCATTATTAATTCATTCCTCTTTTCCACCTAGCGCATCATGATCAGTACTTAAGTATCTATTTGTGGGCTCATCTTAACTCAGTCGTATAATGACTACTAAAACAACCTTTCACACTCCCCTATAAAAACAAGAATAATACCACTTCATTGTGAACAAGCCATAAAATTCATTTAGTTTGAGTCTACCATAATACCCCGAATATTGAAAAGTTAGAATAAGAAGAAAAATGCAGAAAAAAGTTCACTGATGCAGGGACTACGAGGCATAACTATGACCTATAAAAAGAACTATGAGTCATTGAAGGGCAGTCGATGTAGATGGCACCCAGACTTGGAAAATTGTTGTAACTTCAGGACAGTTCCACGAAAGGGTCCCTACTACCCATAAAAACTTTGATGAATAGTTATTGGTGGTTGTAAATCCAGTATGCAAATTCCAATAACCAAAATTCTATGCACAGACTTCATGAGGGGAGACTACGACCTATATACACTTGTATGAGCCGTAAAATTTTCTCATAGATAGGGGCTTGAGAAATGAAAATTCTCTTAAGGGTTGAGGAAAATCTACAATGGGCATCCTGCTGCAACTTTGGGTTCATAATTTCAAGGTGTAATTCCAGTAGCTTAAGTGTTGGTGCACATGTTCTACCAAGGAATTGATGGGCCATAGAC
Source organism: Solanum medicagineum (assembly GCA_026153255.1). Taxonomy (NCBI): domain Eukaryota; kingdom Viridiplantae; phylum Streptophyta; class Magnoliopsida; order Solanales; family Solanaceae; genus Solanum; species Solanum medicagineum. Next base: position 3,982,200 of record JAPFFP010000089.1, read on the forward strand.
GTACTGATGAGTCATAATGATTTCGTACATAAGATCTTGTAACTTTCAATTTTGATCTACTGCAACTTTTAATTTTGATCTGCTTTTTGCGGACGAATTGTATGGTCTGTAGATCAAAGTACAACCCATAGAAGCTCTTCCGTAGAAAATATTCATAGACACAATTTTGCCTCTGCTTTCCACAAAACCCCTTGCATGAGCCGTACAAGGGTCTAAGATTTGTCGATGGGTTTAGTAGTCCCTGTTTGGTAATTTTTTAATTATCATGGATATTTTAGACTTTCTCTACCCTTCTAACTTCCAAACTACATCGTTTTGGTTCTATAACTACCCCATAATTGCTTTTGTACTACAAAAATTCCTAAATTGTTCACTCAAACCCAAATTCCCCCTAGTGTTTTTCCTCTCCAAGGCTATCTTCTAAGGTCAAACTAGGGATCATCAATTCTACCATAAAAAATTAGGTTTCAAGCTAAATTTCTACTTAAGGTATGTGAATATTCATTCGTGGAGTCTTTCTCTACATGGAGCCCAAGATTTTTTGCCAAATTTCAAATTAATTACTTTTTAATTTCATTAAGGGTTTTATGAATTTGCATTTGGTCGTTTCAATTATGCGTGTTTCACGTGATTTTGAGTTGAATTACTTATGAATGGATGTCATTTGTTTGATTTCAATGATTTCTACTCGATTTTTATCAAATAGTATCTAGGGTTCATGAATTTCATTACGAGTCTTATTAGTTATGATTTAAATTGATATTGTTCCTCATAATTATGCATTTATTGCATTTCATATTTTAAAGTTGATTTAACATAAACCCATGCAATAATTCTAGTTTTCCAGTGAACTATGATCATGAATGAATAAGGGCTTCACTCAGGTTTCATTAAAAAAGTCAATTAGGTTTTATTGAAGTGCCTTAAGAATGACTAAATGTTTGTGAAAGGATTTTACTCACCTGCTCATGGATTCGACATATGATAAGGACAATTCTCATATTGATTGAATCACCAAGATTTTGATGAGCTATTTTATGACTATGATGTCTTAATGACATTGAAATGGTAATTGAACATTGCCTCTGTTATGCTTCGAGTTCACACCCTAGGCGTGGCCAACACCCAGAACCATTTCTGGTCCCAAGAGAGCCACTTGGCCTGGCTACTTTACACAGCGGAAGACTATTAATAAAATCGTCATAACAACAACTGAAAACAAGATTTAAAACACCTGTCATATAATCTATGGAAATTCTAATTAGCATAATTTGAAACAACTACCGGGACAGGCCCATGGTAGCCACAACTAAAAGAGATACTAAAAGAAAACATAGATGTTGACTTCACAAGCTCTAACTAAGAAGAGGCCTCACCAATAGCTGGAATGGGTGGCTGATCCTCAACGGAGCATCTAATGAGGAACTCTGTCACCTGCGTCTGCATCATAAAACGATGCAAGTCCAAAAGACATCAGTACGTGGAATGTACGGTATGTAGAATGGCCAAAATGGAAACTCGGGATAAAGCACTATGCTCAATGTAACTAGAACATATCTCAAAATGAAGTAGCATAAATAGTAAATGCAGTACATGCTGAAAATAGAACATATGTTGAAAGTTTATATGTAAAACTAGCTTACTTTAACTTGGGGAGTTTCTCTAACTGACAACCACCACTATGAGCTTCGTGATGATACAACGTCTTGCCCACGCTGCCAGAGCCGTCCTTTACTTTGGAGGTAAGGAACTAAACAAGGAAGTGGATTCATCCCAAAACTGGGCCATCTCAATGGCAATGAGGAGTTGTACTTTTGGTACAATTGTCACGACCCCACCCCGGAACCGTGACTCGTGCCGATTAGGCACTAGTGCTAACATCCAATCATAAAGGTTCCTAA
>JAPFFP010000089.1:3999673-4012979 GCA_026153255.1 Solanum medicagineum
GGTTAAAAAGTAAAAAAAGATTTTTAATAAAAATTTTGGATAAAAAAGGAAAAAATTAAATTCCCCCCCCCCCCCCCTTTTTTTAATGTATTTTTGACTAGCAATTGTAATTATTTCTAGCCAACGGCCGAATGTGTAGCTTTCCCAATTAATCCACATACGAGCTACGATTATACTGATCAAAGTTTTAGCCTGCAGGAATAGATACACAAAAAGAGAACGGGCAAATAGTCCAAACTATGTCATATAATCACCCAAAATTTTCAGCAGGTTAGTCCAAAAATCTAAAAATAGCTGGATAAGATGCTTCTTTTTCTGCCAAAAAGAATTTTTTTTGCTAAAGCTACAGATAAACGATAAAGCTTAGGCCATCATCACATTCGAAAGCAGTGATCATTTAATTTATGTTACGACTACCCTGCATTATGGATGTTCTCGGAAGTGTTCTCATTTGCCTCTAATTTTCACTTGCAGAACCCATTGGACCTTACCTTCTGGCAAAGGAATGGACCTTGGCATCCGCAGTGGTACTTCAAACTCACCCATCACGTGCAAAGGTGTATCCAGGATCAAATGTTCAGGTTCAATATGAACAGAGATCTGTCTCGCCACCTGATAAAGAAGAAGGAATTTCGGCAGCGTGAAACTAACATTACGTCTTGAGCATTACCTAAACATAACTGAGTGCAGAAAATTAGAGATTTCATTCTAGAATTAACAGCAGAAAAATACCTTTAATCACAAATACAATGTAATGACGAAAGAAAAAAGAAAAAATAATGAGGTTTGTCAACAAATCAGGCATCTTCAATTGTACATTTCTGTACTTTATCAATCATATGATGGAAATTAAAGACCGTGGTCATAAGGCTCCGCCCCCCCTCCTTATTAAGGCTTTGCATAAGAGAGGGGAACCCATTATGAGGAGACATGGCAAATTCTCCTCCTTTTTTCTCTTTGGTGAGGAAGGAGGAGACATGTCAATCATATTTCACAATCTCCCATCATATGCCATTTCAAGGTCAATCTTGGAGATAGTATTACAGAAACCAACAGCAATATTGGTCAAGTTGGTATTAAGGGTGGTATTTGGTACTCACCCCTTGCTTCTACACTTGTGGAGGTTGTGAGCCCGGACAGTGAATAGTATTTTCCTTGATCCTCCGATGCTTCCCAGGAGACGTAGAGAGGTAGCTGTTGTCATCTGGCTAACTCTCTTGTTCCTATTTCTTTTGTACTTGTATTTCTTTGATTTTCTGTATTGTTAGTGGCTTGTACGCGTGACAACCAATCCTTGGGTGGTATTTAAGTTTATGAAAATTCTCAGTTTTAGTTATCTACTTTAGTTAATTACTTCCACGCGATATGCTTATTATCCCTTTGAGTTAAGGCTGACTTGCTCTGGTGGGATGAGCAAGTGCCATCACCCCAACTTTTGGGTCGTGACAGTTGGGATAATTATCTTCCATTCATTGAGTTTGCCTATAATAATAGCTATCATGCAAGCATCGGTATGACTCCTTTTGATGCCTTTTATGATAGGCGTTATAGATCACTAGTTGGGTGGTTTGAAGTAGGAGAGATGGCTTTGTTGGGTCCAAATTTAGTTATAGAGGCCTTAGAGAAAGTGAGGTGGATTAGAGAGAGGTTGAAAACAACCCAAAGTCGTCAAAAGTCCTATGGGATGTAAGAAGAAGGGATCTTGCCTTTAAGGTTGGTGATTGGGTCTATTTGAAGGTATCACCCATGAAGGGTAAGGTTCATTTTGGTAAAAGGGGTAAATTGTGTGCAAGATATGTGGATCCTTATAGGGTGTTGAGGAGGATCGGCAAGGTGGCCTATGAGTTAGAGTTGCCTAGTGGAATGGATATGGTTTATTCGGTCTTCCATGTGTCTATGTTGAGGAAGTGTGTGGGTGACCCAAATAGTATTGTACCATTGGATGTTGTCAGTGTTTCTGAAGATAATTTGACTTATGAAGAGGTTTCGATAGAAATTTTGGATACACAAGTGAAGAGATTGAGGAACAAGGATGTAGCTTCCGTTAAGGTTCTTTGGAGGAATCAACAAGTTAAGAGTGCTACATGAGAAGTCGAGGCGGACATGCAAAAGTGATATCCGTATCTCTTCCATTCTATTCAAGCCTAAGGTACTAATCTAAGTCCCCTATATGATTTCAAGTCTTAACTTTTCATCCCTCATGTCATTTGCATACATTCGCATTTAAATTGACAAGTTTATGGTGATTTTGACACTTATGTTGAGATTTTTGAAATGGTGTTTAAGTGAATTATTGCATTCTTGTGGGCTGGAATTATCTTGTTTCTTCTCTTATATACATTTCTTTGACATTCCAGGACGAATGTTCCCAAGGGGGAGATATTAAAATGACCCCAAAAAGTACCCGAAAATGTGCCTCGGAAGTGCGCAACAACAAACACAACAACATACCCAGTGAAATCCCACAAGTGGGGTCTGGAGAGGGTAGAATGTATCCAGACCTTACCACTATCTCATAGAAGTAGAGAGGTTATTTCCTGGGAACCCTTATCTTTAAACACATAAGCAGAAAGAACTAGATATGACAAAAAGGATAGGGAAAGGAACAAAAAGAGCGACTAATAATGAATAGCACATGGCAGTATGTAAATATGACAAAACTAACACATATACGACAAATAATGAGAACACATGATAAAAAACACGACCTCCACCTAACCCTACTATACCCCAAGGCCATGCATCCGCCTAACCCTACCAATTAGCCTGTTACTTTAATTCGCGACCTCCACTCTTATCTATCTAAGGTCATGTCCTCGGTGAGATAAAGTTTCACCATATCTTGTCTGATCACCTCCCACCAATACTTCTTCAGTCTACCTCGACCTCTCCGTGTGACTCCAAAAATCAACCTCTTGTACCTCCTAACAGGAGCATCGATACTCCTTCTCTGAACATATCCAAACAATCGCAGTCTTGCTTCCCTCATCTTATCCGCCACAGGAGCCACCTCTAGCTTCTCCCAAATGTTCTCATTCCTAATCTTATCATTCTTAGTGCCTTGGAAGTTCCCATAATCGTAATTTCCATATATCTCAAAATGCATGCATGATATATAAAATTTGACTTTATATTCATGATCAGGGGGAAAAATTGATTAGGACATGGGTATAACTCCGATTTTAGAGCAACCATAGTAAAATTTGATTTTCCCAAGTTTGCAAAAAATAGTGGGGTTGCGCGTTCCCTCCACGACGCGGAGCCGACGCAGAGTAGTTCGTTTTGTTGCCAGTTTTCTAATCTCTGTCTAAGGCTTTGGGTTCTTGAGTCTAATCCTTCCCATGCGGAAAAACACCGATACTTAGTCATATTTCAACTCTTTATCATGTAAGACATTCCCCAATACCTTCTCTAACACTTAGACAAATATTTCACCCAAAATTCAAGTGTCCCAATCTCATTTCGGATCTAAGGATTTCATCTAAGCTTCAAGTCTCCATTCAAATATTCATCAAGGAAATCTCCAAAGTTGAGGTTTGTGGGTTTCAACTATTGGGTCCTTTCATCCATGGTGCCCAACCTTCCTTTTACATAAATTGCATGTTTCAAGTTATTTACTTATGGGTATTACTTATTATGAATTTTGATTATAAACTATGTTGGGGTTTCATAAAATGTGATTGTTTAAGCATATTTTGAGCTATGAATCTAAGATGCATTATGTGATTTGAGGAAGGGTGTTGATGTAACTTGCATGAGGATATTACCAAGCGTTGGTGGGTTGATTTATATTGATTTTTCTCACATGATTTCACTGTTGAATTACATGGTTTTACAAGCATTACACCTCCCCCAAGTGTTTGACAAAATGTCCAATTTTGAATTCTTGAGCTAGTGATGATCCATTGCATGACCTATGATTTGAATGACTTTATGATAATGAAGGGAAGGTATATATATGTTGGTTTCATGAAAAGTACCTTTAGTGTTTCAAGTTGCCCATCAAACAATTGAGGGGTTGATACCTCAATCACCATGGATGGGAGGGTATGACAACCATCAACTAATTGAGGGGTTAATACCTCAATCACCATGGATGGGAGAGTGTGACAACCATCAACCAATTAAGGGGTTGATACCTCAATCACTATGGAGGGGGAGGGGGGTATGACAACCATCAACCAATTGAAGGGTTGATTCCTCAATCACCTTTCCAAGGGGGTGGTAGGCCTTGGATTCTACAATGATGGTCTCTTACTACACATGTAATATGTTCTATATAAGAATGTTTACTTCAAGCATCATTCTTGCATGCCATATTGCTATATGCTTCATCCATTTCTTAATTATGCATTTCGATTATGTTACCTATCTCTTGTTGCATTGCATCCTACATACTTAGTACGTTCAAACATACTAACACATACTCTACGCCTACATGATATTACCATGTAGGAATCGGAGTCCACTTGATCATCCTCCTCCTCCACGTGGCTAGTAATATCTTTAAAGCAAAGTTTGGTGATTCCTCAACTTTGGGAACGATGTCTTTGATCTTATGTTATGAAAAAACTTTCTTTCCTTTGATGTATGCTTTTGACTATTAGGGTGAGCCTAGAAAGTTGTCTTGGCCTCTGTTAAACTCTAAGTTTGGAGGTGTTGCTGTACAAGTTATGTAATGATGCTTTGAGTTTTGATTCTCTTGACTCTTGTATGTATTTAAGCTATAAAAGAATCCCTTAGACCTTTATCCTTATTTTATGTTCTCTTGTTGTTGTTTACTTGCTTCCACGACCAAGGATATGTAATGATATGCTAAGAGGCTTGCTTGGGGTCCCTTCTGGTTCCCCATTTGCTATGTCATATCTAGGCCCTAGGTCCGGGTCATGAGAAAAGCTATACTCATATTCAAACAAGTACCAAAACCATACTGTAAGACCCTCCAAAAATGTGGAGTAAATAATGGACCACAATCTGATACGATGGAAACCAGAAATCTATGCAACCTCCCAATCTAACTAATGTAGAGCTGGGCTAGTCTCTCAGCCGTATACTTCACTTTGACCGAAATGAAGTGGGCTAGACTTGCTTAATAGATCCACCACTATCCAAATGCAGTCAAAACTCCTAACTGTAGGAGGCAACCCAACTACAAAATCCATGGGATACGCTCCCACTTCCACTCGCGAATGGGCATCCTCTGCATCGAACCTCCAGGTCTTTGACGCTCATGTTGGACTTGGTGGTAATTCAAGCACTTCACCACAAACTCAGTAATGTCTCTCCTTATCCCACACTACTTATAATGTTGTTTTAAATCATGTTATATATTTTCTGATCCTGGATGAACAAAATATCTAGTACAATGAGCTTTCTCAAGTATCAATTTGATCAAATCACCCACGTTAGGCACACAAATATTTTCAATTCCCAATCCTCAAAATACCATCAAAATCAATCACTAGTTCTCTAACTTTACCCCTAGCCTTTTTGTCTCGAATGATACACAACCTCTCATCCTCAAACTGCCTCTCACAAATGTGATCCATTAAAGATGAGCGAGCCTCAATGAAAGCAAGCATTCTACCCCGATCTGAAAGTTGTAAACACACTAACTCTGTACCCAATCTCTGAGCATCTTTAGCCAATGGTCGCTCCTTAAACCGAATAACTGCTAGACTCCCTATGCTGGAGCCTTTTTACTTAAAGCATCAACCACCACATTGACCTTCCCGAGATGATAGAGGATAGTCAAGTCATAATCCTTTAGGAGCTCAATCCACCTTCTTTACCTCAAATTTAGATCTTGCTGGCTGAAGATATACTGTAAGCTACGATGGTAAGTAAAAATCTCACATTGAACTCCATATAGATAGTGACACCACAACTTCAACACAAACACAATCGCAGCCAACTCTAAATCATGTGTGGGATAGTTCTTCTCATGGGCCTTCAGCTGCCTCGAAGTACAAGCAATAACCTTCCAAATCATATTACTATATCACCTTATCCCATTGATAACAAAATTCAATTGAAAAGTAATAAAGCTTTCTTGTTGGAAAAGATCTCATCACAAACTAAGTTTAATTTTTGAAAAGTTAGCATAAAGCAGTACATACACCTAGATATCATGCATTCAACATAAAAAAAGAGGTTGAACTGCTATGATTAAAAAATGAATAAATTACATGTACAAACATTTGCTGAGTAGAATGAGCCAAGCAAGAAGAACAATAATTTTTATGTGAAAGATGAAATATCCGACCAAACAAAGAGAAGTATAAAGTATCACTCTATTATGGACTTTATATAGTGCACTAAAAAATGTGATAGTTAAAATCGGAGGAAGTTCATAAGCCAAAATAAATAAAAGTTAAACTGTGTAATAATGATTATTGACAAATGAATAACCTTTCATGTTTAGTGATAAAATTAACACAAGTATAGTCTCCAATAGCCGTTGGAAGATGAATAATCTTCCGCATTTATTCCATTTAATGTTATAGAAGTCTTTGTTTAATAGAAAAGTAGTTGACAAACAATGTTTGACGGACACACCTGTGTTGCCTTCAAAGTCTAGATTTCTGGAATTAGAATGGACAAATTCTTGAATTAGACAAAAAGAGGAAGAGGAATATTTTGCATATGAATTTAAAACAGTGGTCCAATTAATAATATTAACTATAGAAAAGGTCAAAAAAATTAGAATTTGAAGAAAATTTAAGGCTTTCTAAACTGAAAATTCATGTAAAAATATTAAATATGAAAAGAGAATTTAACTTCAGGCAATTATAATGTGAATTCAATGGTTATAACTGAATGTTTTAACCACATGCAATGTTTGACGACCACACCTTTGTTGCCTTTAAAGTCTAGATTTTTGGAATTAGAATGAATAAATTCTTGAATTAGATAAATGGCTCGTAGCTGAAGAATTGTAACCTTTTTATTGGAATACGTGATATTTAAATAACTAGAAGAAAGTCATATATAAAGTATGATATGATTACTATTTAATATTTTATTAATTAAATATTTTATAATTTTTTATTAGTATGGGGATAAAATTATACGTATGTATGTATGTATATATAGAGAGTGTGAAATATATAGGAAAGAATAACATAACAATAAGTCTTAAAAATGATGCATGAATGTTATAATACTTAAACATAATGGGGATTACACCTCAACCGGCATATAAGACCATATGAGCTCTTACATGGAATTCCAATGTTGCCTTTACACCGAAGAAAGAGTACACTACTTGCTAAAGGTAGTCTATCCCCTCACCTTACGGACCTTGTCCATTTCGGTATTAGGTGGTGGTATATATATCATCATCATCATCATAGTCATCCATAAAGGGGCATAAACCTGATTATGCCACGTAGTTATGAGAAAGGTAAGCTTTATATAAGGACCCTTAGGGATAGTACCCCACCTTCTATCTCATTTGGTGTTAAGTCATCATCTCACAGGAATACATATACATATACATGCTTAAAATAGGGGCATAAGTCTTTCTAATCATAATCTTGAATACTTGGGGTTGAAAGTCAAATTATACTTCAATTCAAAATAACATGCATAGGAATAACTCATTCATACTTGCACATGATGGTGTAAATACACCCTTGAAAACTTAAATCCATGTCATAGACATTATGTGATCACATGATTGTCATAACCATACTTGTCCTGAAATCATAATCATAATTGGGTAATAACCCATATCATCAATCTCATAAGAAGTCTTGTTCATGCATGCTCATATCATGAGGAATGAGAGAATAACATGAGTACTTGGAATTTATACTTAAATCATGGTAATAAGATGAAAACACTCACATTCTATGGAGAAATCGATAATTGAATCATACTTGAAATTACCCATGCATAAATTCATAATTAAAAAGGACTTGCAAATTTTAGTTCTCATAAAATCCATAGAATTCAACATAATAAGACTTAAATCATGTTAAAAACTTCAACTGAAATCAACCCATATCATAATTTCATCAATTGAAAGTTGCTACATCACAAAACTCACTTGCTAATCATACTTGAAATTCATATAATTATAGAAATAGATTTTGGGTCTTCATGATTGGAAGGAAATCATGAATGAAACTACACATACCCTGAAGAATTTAGGAAGATTAAGATGAAAAAGACTTGAGCTTGAAGCACCCTTGAATCTCATAGCTTAAATCATCAAAACTTTGTTGAATAGTTTTTGAGAATTTGAATTCTAGAATTTAAGTGTTAGGAATAGAATAAAGTGAATAAAATAACTGACATAAGGGTCTTAGGATAGGCTTAAAAGTCTTAAAAGGCCAAGGGTTTGGGCCAAGGTTTCCAAAATACTCTTAATGAGACGGAGATAAAGGCTGATGAAGTGCACTACACGACATCCTCCATGGGTCATGGTGTGCACCATAGATTGTGTACGGATTTGTGGTAGTGCACCTGGAGGAAAATCTAGGGCCTTAGGATTCTATTAAGTTCTTTATAATTACGCATTAAGATTATATTATTTTTATCGATCATTTGTTGAAATTGTTTTTTGTGGTTACCTTCCTATGAACTTTAGTTGAGTTGATGGTCATGGCTTTTCCATGCATTCTTGATATTACGATTCATGATTTTCATGCATTGAACAAAATATCATTTTAAATTTCTATTATGAATGTTTTGGGTAAAGATGACGATTTTCTATGTATTGATATTATATATGATTTTTATTGATTCCAAAGAATTGTATTTTGAGAAAAGTGTCTTGATGAGATTGAATGACTTTTAAAACATGTTTTATTATGTTTTCAAAAAGCATGAGCTTTATTTTAAATGATTTTAAACATTGAATTAAATGATGTTTTGAGGAAGGAGTTCTGATGATATATAAAAGATTTTTTTTCTGAAGAATATTTTAAATGATGGAGCATGATGAGATAAGATAAAATTGAATTAATGAAAAGGTCCATCAAGACCTGATGAGATGATTTGAAATGTTAATAGATATGAATATATATTTTGGGAGGAGTACTAGCATCGATTTAGTTAAGATTACAAACGACTCAAATGTTATAAACTACATAGCCAGTGTAGGAAACGATCGAACCAATAAAGAGAGATGATTACTTTTAATTATGGATCCAATAAGATGAATATTACCTTAAATGGTGGATCCAATAAGATGAATAGTCCCTTACTCTGTCAAGGTATTACGCAGTTGCGATAACGACAGTGCTAAGCATTGTATCACTATTTGCTCATATGATGATGGTTGTTTATTAAAAAAACTCCCTAATGATGATAATTGAATTTGGTTAACAGAATTTCATATGATTTGAGTTTATTTGAATTTATCATTTTATATTATTTTAAACTTACATATCATATTGAATTGAGTTAAGCCTTATTCTTGTCATTGAGATTTTTCTTGAGTTTGTTCTATTCTCTTATATACCGCACATTTCATGTACTGAAGTCAGAGGCGGAGCTATGTCTGGATAAAGGTGGTTAGCTGACCAACCTTCGTCGAAAAATATTTGCGAGTATATATATTGAATATCAATATTATTGGTAATGTATTAATTTTTGAACAACCTTGACATGGTAAGGAAGGGTAGTCTAATGGTTAAGGGTGTGCAAATTTTGCTCCTGAAGGACCTATGTTTGAGACTTACTTTGGTCATTTTATTTTTTAAAATTTTCAATTCCTAACTCTTCAGTTAAAGAAAGAAATACACGGGAAGGCAGGAAGCTTGCTTTCTTTATTAAAAACAAAAAGTCTTTTGACTTAAAAGGTTCTTTTTGACATTTTTAAATAAAAAATATTAATAAATTAACTTATATTAAATAAACTTTTCTTCTCCATCGAACTTTACTTTTCCAAAACAAGAAGTAGGAAACCCCGACTTTTACTTTCTTCTCTTCTCATCAAGTTTAAAAAATTGGAAGTTAAGCATTATAATATTTTTTTCCCTCGACAATTATTGTATTGTGTAAAGGTATTCCTTAATTCTTTTTACTCTTTAGTTTATTTTTTTCTTGGAATTTGCTTTTGTGCCCTTTTTTTTCTGTTGCTTAGGAGAGGAAAATTTCATACTTTGCTTTTTCTTATTAGTAAGTTAGTCTTGTTCACAAAATTGATAACTTAGTAATTAATATAATTTAGGAAGAATGTATAGTTTCATTTTTTTTTGAGAATTGAATCTCCTATTCTAATAATGTGTTGAAAGACATTATCTTAGTTTTTATGTTGAAAGCTACTTAATTTCTCAAGTATGATCAAATATTTGGTGTATTTGGATTGATTCTATTAAGTGTAATGTATTTGATTACTATTTTAGTTTGGAGTTCTAATGAGCTTGGAGAAATATTTTCGTAAGATACCCCAAAACAAATTTGGCATCTCAAAATCAAAATCAATCATGCCGAGATGAAAATGTTGACCAAAGGGCTGATTCGACCGAAATACTGATACAACTATCTTACTATTCTTAGAGACAGGAATTTGATGTGAATGATTTAAAGGTTGATCCAACTGAAAGAATTTCAATTTTAAATTATCATCCAAACATTCGTGATGAGGTAAAGACGACATACATTATAAAAGGTCCTCACCAACCTCACACTCATAAGTTACCTCAAACTGATTTTTCGGGAACACCACACTGTTTTGTTTCTTCTTGGTGTAAAGAATATCTTGATTGGTTAGAATACAGTATTAGTGCAGATGCTGCTTATTGTTTACCTTGTTATTTATTTCAAGGAGAAAGCATACATCAAGGTGGTGGTAATGTATTTTCAACTAAAGAATTTCGAAATTGGTATAGAAAAGATAGTCTTGATACACACATTGGTCCTCCAAATAGTGCACATAATCAATCCAAAAGAAAATGTGAAGATCTAATTCGGGAAGAACAATCTATTCATGCCACAGTTACAAGTTAGATGATAAAAGTAAGCAAGAATATCAGGTTCGCTTAAATGCTTCAATCGATGTGGTAAGACTTCTCTTGGATCAAGGTTTTGCATTCAGTGGTCATGAAGAGAGTGAATCGTCATTGAACAAAGGTAATTTTCTTGAAGTTATTTCTTGGTATGCGACTAGATATTATGAAATTAAATCTTTTGTGTTAGAAAAAAGTTCAAAAAATAACAAAATGACTTCTCATGATATCCAGAAAGATATTGTGACTGCATGTAAGATTGAAATGATTAAGGCTATAATAGAGGATATAAATGGTGACTACTTTCCTCTATTGGTTGATGAATCTAGAGATGTGTCACGAAAAGAGGAAATGGCTATTTGTCTATGATATGTTGACAAAAGGGGTTTTGTGATGAAGGCTTTTACTGGACTTGTTCATGTTAAGAAACTAGTGCTTTATCTCTAAAGGAAGAAATTGTAAATGTACTTACTCACCATTCTTTGTCTTTGTCTTATGTACGCGGATAATGTTATGAAGGGCAAGCAATATGCAAGGTGAGCTAGGTGGTCTTAAAACTTTGACTAAACAAGAAAGTAGATCGGCTCATTCTATTCATTCCTTTGGTCATCAACTTCAATTGACTCTCGTTTCGATTTTTAAAAAGTTTGTTCAAGTAGGATAGCTTGTACTATTGATTTCAAATATTTTGAATATGTTGGGAGCTTTTTTTAAATGTGTGGATGAATGTAACACCCCAATTTCTTTTTTAGCTGAGACTGCACCATCTTTCATATGATATAGAATTTTAGTTAATGATTCTTAATTGACTATAAGTGTTAAAGTCAATTTCTTAATGTGGGAATAGAATTGGAGATGACCTAAGGTCACACGACCCCTCTAGTACGAAGTTGAGCCAAAAACCTTCTTAGCGTGTGAGTTCTAACGCAAGATTTTATAAATATTAGATGGACCAGTGACTTTTACGTTGTATATACATGCTAGGATCAATTTTTAAGTATTTAAAGTATATAAGATATAATTTAGAGTCATAAGGGATCTTTTACATCAAGTTAAGTCCAAAGAATTTCTACCAACTAAGTTTTCCTATGAGTTAACAGAAGGGTCAACTTCAAATGACCATATCTCCTAAAGTATAATGAATTAGGTGACCCATTATTTATCAAATCAAAGATAATTGAATTAGCTTTCCAATGCATCCAATTTTGCCTTAATCAAAGTTTGTAGTAGAAAGGTATGACCATTTTAGTGAAGGAATGCAGAGTTGTCTGAAGGTCCACGCCCGGAGCGCATCGCGGACCTGACGCAGACTGTTACTGCATAAGCTATGACATTTTTTTCTTTTTATTTTGAGGGTAATTTTATACTAAAACCTTTGGGAGTCTATTTTTGGTCCTAAAAAGTATAAAACGTCACCTTTCATAATTAAAGAACCCTCTCCTTCACTCCTAAATATAAACACTCAAGAATCATTAAGAAAATCATCAAGTTAGGATTACTTCCAACATTCCTTCTCAAAGTAAGTTATTCTTCATGAATTTCAAGCTACCCAACCTAGATTTCTTTATCTATTCATGAATCTCTAATAGAATATTAAATCATAACCTAGGGTTTCAAGAATATGAATTCAAGAATCCCAACAAAGGATTTCTTAATTCTTCTTTTTCAAGAATGTAGGTTATTCATCAAGAGCTCTAAAGATTCTAAGTCAAGAACTCAAGAATAAAAGAGATTTCTTTCAACCAATAACTTCCAAGTTCTTTCACTTTAAAAGAACTAACAAGATCGAGATTTTCTCCAAGCAAGCTAGTACTCATCAAATTTTGATGGTAATATCAACTTTTCAGGTATGTAAGGCTACCCATAGCGTTGGACTGAGTTCATCCACACGCCCCACATGTTTATTCTCTATAATTGAGTTCAAATAGAATTTTACCTTAATTTCTGAATTCTAAATGAGTTAATTCCTCTTCCATTGAGTTAGATATATTTATGCACTGAGATACAATTATTATTATATCTTACATTATTAGAATTTTCGCTCGTGGATACTTTCCCATGAACCACAAGGAAGTTGATGATCATGAATTTCCTATACATTCTTTAATATTGACATTGATGATTTTTCATACATTAAATAAGTATTTTAAATAAAGGTTTTACATGTTCTAGTAAAAATGATGACTTTTCTATGCAATGACAAAAGAGTAATTTAAACTAATATTATATATGTATTTTATTGAGTACAAAGAGTTACATGTTGGGAAGTATGTTTTGATGAGATGATGCATGATTTAATGAGTTTTTGAAGAAAAACATGAGATTTACTAAAATCTTCTACTAAA
>JAPFFP010000089.1:4032987-4051826 GCA_026153255.1 Solanum medicagineum
TTTCCAGCTTAGGTAATCGGGATGTTCATGTTTATGCATGAGTAGGTGTCCCTAACGGGCACAGGTCACGGCCCTCGATGGGGTCGTGACAACCAAGCACATTGAGATTGACTGGCATTATGCATCTAATTCAATATTTAATGAGAAGACTAAACACACTGAGATTGACTGCCAATTATGTGAAGTCGAATGATCAACTGGCAGATATCTTACGAAGCTCTTCATCGGGCATCGTATTAATACATTTGTAATAAGCTAGGTACATATGACTTGTGACTTGTATGCACCAGCTTGAGGGGGAGTGTTAGAATAGGAATAGGAACAAGAATAATATCTATAATCCTACTTAGAAAATTATTGTATTATAGTATCCTAATTGGAAAAGGAGTCTAATATAATGTCTATAAATAGGGGCTCAATTTAATAATGTAGAGACAACAATTCAATAATATTTACCTGTAATATTTCTCACAGAAATGAAGGCTGCCAAAATATCAATAAGATGCAAATTCCATTTAAACAACTAACTCCTTAAGTAATGTGGAACTAACTTAATGAGGATAATTAGAAATAACAGCAAAACTTTTACACCTTTCTATTGAGAAATGGACAAAACAACGTACCCAGTGAAAAAGTAGGGTTTGGGGAGGGTAGGGTGTACGCACACCTTACCACTACCTCATGGAGATAGAGAGGTTGTTTCCGAACAAGGGTTGTTGTTTAATGGATCCACTGATAAATGGAACAGAAGGAAAATCTCAAAAACATATCCCTTGCACAGCAAATTAATGATTGTTACAGAGTGAAAAGACATAAAACCAAGTACATTAATCATAATGTAGTCATTCTTGAAGACCATAAATCATAGCTTGAGACATTGCATTTTAGGTTAAACCTAAGCAGGAGCGATAAAAGCATAAAGAATCAACAAGCGAATTACTTGTGATATAGGAATTTAAAAATTAAGGTCACTAATAGCATAACTGAACTGACCTTGTCCTCTCCGTTTTGTGTTTGGTTCTCCCCCTCCGGAAACGAGCTCTTATTTTCAATGGAGAGAGATGATTTAGAAGAGCTGGTACATTCTGGACATGCTGAATCAGAAAGCATGTGGTCGTCTTCCAAGAGGCAGTTCTCATCTCTGTTTATGGAAGTTGCTTGGGAACTGCTATCTACAGAATCTCCACATAGAAAAGAGATTGGTAATTAGTGCACTGAGGACAAACATGAAGGAGCGCGAGACAGACAACCAGAAGAACGTTAAGAGATATGATACAGCTCAAAAAGAGCAGAAATAGCATCAGAAAGATTTTTATACAAGTACTCTATTGAAGATGAATAGAGTTCAGAATTTTACGCTTACCAGAATTTCCCTTTTCTTGCTCGTACTCATAATCAATGCAAGAGCATGACCCACTTAATATAGCAGTTGCTTTGCCCTTCCAATCTATACTCTCTGCTTTAATTCCATTTGTATTCTTCAGATCTTCAACACCAGTAGCATCTCTAGTAGATCCTTCGAGCTGCTGAGCAGTCTATAACAGATTATGCTCAAAGTTATAACTTCTAAAGAATATCATTCTGGGTTTTACATACCCAAAATTTTCATTAAACACCTGATGGAAATATTCTTTTTAAAGGGAATTCAACTTTACTCCATGAATGACAACAAATACCTAATTATTTAAGAGAAGTCGCAATCAAAAGTGTTCCATACAGAAAAGACCAGAAGAAAGGAAAACATATGCCTTACAGTGGAGTCAAGCCACTTCTCATTTATTGTATGTGCAGATCCTTCCAAATGGCAAGAATAAACTTCTGATTTCACCTGACACGTCAATATAACCACAAAATAAGCAGCATCCTTCCGAAAAAAAGAAAAGGAATACCAGTCTCCAAGTGGAAAAAGATCTGAAAATTGTAATAGGATATAAAAGAGTAATGCATTTTAGCAGTGTATATGGAAATACGCTTTCAGTGTCAGGCAGCTTTTATACCTTACCTTTCCCACAAAAATTTGACGGCTGATTATGCAAATTTATTATAGCACTAGAAAGAAGTAACTAAAAATAAATAAATAAATAAATTTTTTTTCAAAAAAAAAAGGGTTGGTAACTCTATATCATATCAAAGAACAAAACCAGTACTTAGGTAGTACTTAGTATTGAAACCATATTTATATGAGAGCTAATTGCTACTGTCCTCTATCTATAATGAATCTAACTCATCAAGAATAAAAACAGTATCATTAGAGTAATCTGATTACACCAAAAACACAGAAGTAAGATGAAATTCAACTTGATCTTCTGCACATCAATCTATATATTCTCAAAATATCCAACTTGATCTTCTGCACATCAATCTCTATATTCTCAAAACATCTGGCATTTTGCTCCGTCTAAATCCACCAAATGCAAGCAAGCATAATTCAGCAGTTATATAGTTCTACAAATACACTTAGTGCTAGCGCTAGTTGTAATTCAGGAAATTTATCTTGTTTGTCCTTAGCATCTGTTAAACATGCTAGAACAGCTCTCTTTCAAATTATTCACTCTGATGTTTGGGTCCAGCCTTAGCTCTTTCTTTTACGGATCATTGTTATTTTGTTCTACTTGTGGATGATATTTACATGATTTAAATGTGTTTATCTTCTTAAAAATAAAAGTGATGTTCATTTTATTTTCCATAATTTCGGGAAAAAAAAATGATTGAAACACAATTTCAAGCAAAAATCAAAGCTTATCAGTCTGATTGGGAAGGTGAATAACAAAAATTTTGAACAAATACTTTGATCAAACTGGTAACATACACAGCGTTGAACAAAATGGCATTTCTAAAAGAAAAATTTGGGGCTTGATAGATACTTGTCTTACTTTTTTGGCTCGTGCAAACATGCCTCTTAAATATTGGAATTTTGCTATTGAACAGTGTCATTTTAATAGATGTTCTTCTTCCATCAAATATCATTAAAAGTTCCCATATCAAAGTTTGCTCAACAAAAACCTGAACTAACTTTCTTTCAAACCTTTTGGATTTTTGGTTTTCCCATTGATTTGGCCTTACAATCATCATAAATTTTCATTTCAAACATCACTTGTCTCTATCTTGGTCAGAGTCACATTGCATATAAGTGTCTTGATAAATCCACAAGCTGGGTATAACTAGCTTGAAGAGCCAAACTTCATCCACCAGAATTCCCGTACAAAGAAAATTCAGCCAATTCATCTAGCAAGGAAACCGATAACTCATGGTTGCACATCTCAAGTTCCATACTTGGACTCCGCATCACTATCTGGTAAGAATTCTTCTCCATCCAACCTCCTAAATTTTTCTCTTCCTAATATTTCTCACTCCGCATCACTATCTGGTAAGAATTTTTCTCCATCTCAACCTCCTAAATTTTGCTCTCCTAATATTTCTTATCCACCTGACCATGTATCCTTATCTTCTTCAAATAGAAGTCCATCTCAACCTAATCCCTTACATTTCTCTCCTTTATCTAACTCATCTCCTCAATCCGTATGCCAACCTAACTCCCTAGAACACAATCCCGAACCATCTCGCACCCATTCCCTGCCAGTGTTCTGGAAAACGAGCACTTCATCGCTTAAAGGCGATGAAGCGAAGCGATGCGAGCCAGTTACGCTTCACAGACTAGAAGCGATGAAGGTGGAGAGAAGCGGACGCTTCATAGGCTAAAGCGACGAAGCACTGAAGCAACGCGAAGCGCAAGAAATGATGCTTAATTGTTTTTAAGTCTTAAAAGTCTATTAAAGGTGAAAAAAAAAGAGCCGCACCTTTTATTTCAAGAGACCCAGTTTAGTTTAGTTTTATTACGGTCTCCTCCTTCTTCTTCTTCCTTTTTGCTCTGTTTCACTGCACTATTGTATAACAGTGAATCAGTGATTAACTGATTATATTGCTACAGTGATTTTTTATTAAAAAATTGGACTTCTTGCTGATTTTTTCCTTAACAGTGAGTCAACGATTATTATATATTGCTACAGCAATTAGAAAATAATGCTGATTCCTTTTTCTTAAATCTTAACAGTGATAAAAAACAAGCGATCCAGCCTGGAAATATGGGCAAAAAGCTAGTGAGACCAACGTTCCACAGTGATATGTGTGTTTTGTAACAAGCAATCTAAAGGCAGAATCTTTCGTCACAAGGAACATCTTATCAGTACTTCTAAGATGTCATAAGGTGTTCGAAATGCCCAGATACTGTGAGGGAAGAAATAAAAAGATACGTTGAGGGAAGAAAAGATCTAAAACGTCAAATATTACATCAACAGGATGTGACTAATCTTGATGATGATGATGATGATGAAGAAAAGGAGGAAGGTGAAGCTTCTTATATGTCACGTCCTACAAAATCACAGAAGTAAGCCACAAATGCAACAAACTCTTCAAGTTGTGGATCAACCGGTAGGAAAGGTCCGTTAGATTGTTATTTTCCACAAAAGCCAGGAGATAATGCAGGGAAAAATGGAAAGGTTTGTAAGAAGTTGCCAAGGGAATTTTAAGAGAACGTGCAGTGGCGAACTTTTCACGGTGGGTGTACGATGCAGGGCTCCCCTTCAATTGTGTCAATTATACCGACACTATTGGAGCCTTCATTAGGCCATAGGCAATGTGATCCAGGAATGAAGCCTCCCACTTATCATGAAGCACTTTGTCTAACCAAAGAAGTGGAAGAGACGCAAAAAATTGTGGAAGAGCATAGAGTAGAATGGAACAAGTTTGGATGTTCCATTGTGATGGATAAGTGGATGGCAAGCACGGGAAAAATAATCATTTCCAAAAGGAAGCTTGTTTCTTGAATCCATTGATGCGAGTGACTCGTCTACTGATTCAATCAAAATATTCTCCTTATTTCAGAACGCAATAGAGAAGATTGGAGCAGAGAATGTTGTTCAAGTTGTTATAGATAATGCAACTGAAATTGCTAAAGTGGATAATATGTTGAAGGGAGTGCTCCCACACATATATTGGACTCCATGTGCAGGTCATTGCATAAATTTGATCTTTGGAGACATTTTCAAGGAAAGATACTTCACAGGTGTTTTCACTAAGACAATTAGGGTACATTCCTACATTGTTCAAAGGCCTTCATTATTGAATATGATGAGGAGATTCACAAAACAAAAATATTTGGTGAAACCTGGAAAGACTAGATTTGCTACTGCTTTCTTGACCTTGCATAGCATGCACACACAAAAGACCAATTTAAGAAGCTTGTTCATTTCAAAAGGATGTACCACTAGTAAATTTGCAAACGAAGTGACAGCAAAAGAAGTTGCACGCATAATGCTTTCTTATATCTTTGGAATAATGTTGTGCATGCTCTCAAAGTTGGCGGTCCCTTGATTGGGTACCTTTATGAAGCAATGGATAAGGTTAAGGAGGCTATTCAAGCAGCATTTACTAGTGAGTATAAATATGCAAAGGCTTTTTTAGATCATTGATAAAAGATAAGAATGATCAACTTCACCAACCTTTGCATACAGCTGGGAATATTTTGAATCCATCACTTTTATATGATAATAATGAGAAGAATTTACTGAATAAAGAAGTATGGGATGGGTTCCATAAATGTGTTGGTAAGTTGGTCGCCGATGAAGGTGTCCAAGATTGAATAACAGATGAGATTAGCACTTATAGGAGTGATGACGGACTTTTTGGATTACAACGGCTATTAGACAGAGAAGAAGTTAGCAGGTGACTACGTGTTTTTATTTTTTTTGTATAGCTTTAGCTTTCAACTAATTTCTTTATACTTGCTCATTATTGAGTTGTTCTACGTGAATAGTTGAATGGTGGAGGTTGTATGGATCAGAAACTCTAGAACTACAAAAGCTTGCCATCAAAGGTCTAAGTCTAACTTGTAGCTCATCGGGGTATGAAAGAAACTGGCGTGTTTGAACATGTAAGAACTTAGAGAAAAGATTTATTATATTGAGATAAGTAAATTATATCTTAACTATCTTAGCTCTTACTAATTACTTGCCACAATTTATTTGCAGCTTCATACAAGAAAAGGAATAGAATAACCCTAAAGTGTCTCAATGATCCTAGTGTCCATAAAATACAATAGAACATTGAGGCATCGTTACAATGCTCGAAATGTGATTGATCCAATTCTTTTGGACAATATTGATGATGCCAATGAATGGCTAACTGGAGTTGAGAATGCTGAAGATGACGAAATGTTTTACACTTTGTTTCGATGATTGTTATGCATTGTCTCATAATGTATTGTATTGTACTGTATCATACTGTATTATTTCAATGAGTACAATGTTTAAATAGATTAGTATTGTTTTCTGTCGTTACATAATGTCATACATTGATAATTTGAATGATAAACCTACAAGAAATTGTAGGATATGTGGTGATACCATGAAAGATAGGATAAATGATAAAATAAAATTATTAAATAATAAATAAAGTCAAAAATGAGAAGAAAACATTAAAATAATGACGCAACCACACCAAATCGATCGTTACACAAAATGGATCTTTTTGTCTTTACCTAACAATGAATTTAAACAATACAATCAAAATAAACATTGTATTTAAATTAAGAATACAATACAATGGGTAAAAACCATCCAAACAAGGGGTTAGGGAGATTCTGACTTCACTTGGGGTGTTGTTCGGGAGTACAAAAGAGTAAATGGCAGTTGAAAGAACTTGGATTAAAGCAGTTGGAGTTCCTCTCTGTTTGTGGTTGCAGAAACTTTTCCAAGAATTAGGGAAGTTCTGTGGTGGCTAGCTGGCTCTTGAAGAAGAATCAAAGCTCAAAAACCATTTAAAATGGGCTAGAATTCTGGTGAAAAATGATGGTAGAAAATCACCGAGGAAGGTTTCCATAATTCAATGTGGACTCACATATCACAATCAATTTGTCTGGGAAGCAAGACAAGGTTCAAAATTTTGCTGGAAGTGGATGGAGCTCCACTTGGAAAAGAAGATATAGATGAAATCCCAGATCTTGCTTTTGACAAGTGAGCAAAGAGGACTTACATGTATTTACATTATACAACTATAGTTTAAAAAAATTTCAATTTACAGTTATAGACATTTGATATATCACAACAGACCAACATGAGAAGTACATGGTCATATTAAATGAGTCTGTATCACAATATGGAAGAAACCAGCATTTCCATGATTCAATATTTCTTTATTCTTGTTCCTGAAATATGAAACGGTCCCAACAGTTCGATCCAAACTTGGGGAAACTATAAAATGATGAGAATGATAATAAGAATTAAGAACTCAATAACTCCTTTGTTTTATTGATGTATACACTAATGAGTTTATATAATTTTACTTGGTAAAAGGGATAGCTACGAGGGATAACAACTAAGAGGGCATAGGATAATTGCAAGTACAAGAGATAATTACATAGAATACAAATATAATGAATAAGCTGTAAGTAATGAAAGAGTTATACTCTAACACACACACACCCCCTTTTCAAGCTGATGCCAATGTAAAAAGGAGGAGATGAAGCTTGCTGAAATACGTAGAGAAGAGCTGTTTTCCAAGTGGATTCGTCATGATATCTTCAATCTGGTCAGCACCAGAAATGAAGCAAATTGAAAGTATACCTAACTTGATTTGTTCTCGCAAAAAGTGATAGTCTAATTTAATGAGCATGGGGCGGACATGGAATGCAAGATTCACACTCAAATAAAGTGCACTGATGTTATTACACCACATTATAGTAGGGACAACAGGTGGAAGACCAAGTTCGAGCTTTCAGTTGTGGCATTTGCCAGTGATTTGTATTCACTCTTCGTTGTGGCTCAGGCAACAATGAGTTGTTTCTTTGATGACCAAGAGATCAACTTGTTGCCAAGGTACAAAAGATATACACTAGGAGAACGCTGGTCATCTGGGCAGCCAGTCCGATCACTAAACATTGAAGTTGCAAGGTAGATTTCTTGGAAATAAGCAAACCAATGTTGGTCGTGGCACGAATATAGCAAAGTACACGCGTCACGACTTGCCGATGAACCTCAGTTGCACCATGATAACTTGAACTAGTTTGTTGACATTAAATGCAATGTCTGGGCGAGTCCAGTGTTGTCAAAGCACGCTTAAGCCCTGAAGCAAGGCTCAAATATGTTGAATGCCTTGTTTCATGTGCAATTTAAGGTTCTAAGACATACTTTCACTTGCCAATGAGCATCTTCTAAAGAGGTGACACTAAACAATTGATATTTCACATTGTCATAATTTATTTACAAATTTCTGTTCATATATCTGTCATTTATGCTTATAATAATTAGTCTGGACTGACATATGAATTTGCATTTTTTTTCCTTCCTTTTGAGCTTTTTTTTTCCATGAAAGCGCACGCTATAATTTTGTTTAAAGCCCTAATGAACTTTAGAGCTTTATTGCATTTTTTTCTTTTGATAACACTGGACGAGTCTAGGTCATCTGTTGCAGGGAACCTACAATTTGATGATATTTCTCAGTATTTGGCAATGGCTCACCCATAGTCTTGCTCAAATTCGGAGCCACTATCATTAGTATGATGCATGACCTAGATTCTTTCATGTGTTTTTCTTTCGATAGATCAGCCACATATTGATTTTGTGTCTACAATATGCTGTCTGAGACCTTTTTACCTCAACCCCAAGGAAATAATTCGAGGCTCCCAGTTCTGCTGTCTCTGGACACCATAGGCGATGTCCTTTGACTCCAAAAGTAATTCCCACAAAGATAGCCTTCTTAGCTCTCGGATCCAATTTTGACTCTTCCACGTGATAATATGCAATTGAGCCAAATACATGTAAAGAGTCATTATCCGCAGCAGTTTTTCTATACCATTTTTCAAATGGTGTCTTCCACCAATTGCAGCAGATGGCAACCGATTTATGATGTGGCACGCATATGTTATTGCCTCAGCCCAAAATTCTTTGCCCAAGCCAACGTTGGACAACATACACCGAACCTTCTCCAGTAAAGTTCGATTCATGCATTCTGTCACTCCATTCTGTTGTGGTGTATTTCTAACTGTGAAATGTCTAACGATGCGATTTTCTTCACAAACCTTCTGGAAAAGATCATTTTTGTATTCTCCGCCATTGTTTGTGCGAAGACACTTGATCTTTTTGCCACTTTGAGCTTCTACCATCATCTTCCATTTGAGAAAGATTCCCAACACCTCATCCTTAGTCTTCATCGTATACACCCACACCCTTCGTGAAAAGTCATCAACAGAGGTTACAAAGTAGTGTTTCCCACCTAATGAAGGTGTTTTGGAAGCACCCCAAACATCATAGTGAACATAATCCAAAATAGCTTTCGTATTATGGATAGTTGTTCCAAATTTAACCCTTGTTTGCTTTCCTTTCACACAATGCTCACAAAATCCAAGTATCCAAATTTAACACCTTTCAACAATCCTTGATCTGATAAGGTTTTCAAGGATTTTCCTCCTGCATGTCCCAAGTGCATATGCCATAGCCTAGTTGCCTCTGCCTCTTTGTCAACACTGGATGTTACTGTTGTTGTCCCAATAATTGTACTACTATGATAGCGGTACAAATTGTTGTCCTTCCGAATAGCCTTCATTACCACCAGCGCACCAAAGCATATTCTCATCACTCCATTATCTGCAGTGATTTTGAAACCCTTTAAGTCTAAGGCTCCTACAGAGATGAGATTTTTCTTCAAATCTGGTACATACCGAACATCTGTCAGTGTTTTGCACAATCCATCATGATTCTTTAATCGGATTGAACCAACACCATATGCGGTAAGAGGGCTATTGTCTGCAGTGTGAACAACTCCACATTCTCCTTCTTGTAGATCAACAAACCAGTCCCGATTAGGACACATATGATAGCTACAAGCTGAGTCCATCAACCATACATCAGATGATGTGGATGGCTCCATTGTAACTAATGAGAAATCAAAGTCATCACAATCAGCCACATTTAAATCCATGAAAGCTTTTCAATTGGCCTTCTTTTTCAACTTTGGACAATCTTTCTTCCAGTGCCCTTTTTCTCGACAAAAGGCACATTCATCTTTGTTGGGTTTGGATGATCTTGACTTGGATCTCCCCTTCTTCGTTCCCATTTGATTTTGAGAATGACCTCTCGTCGCTAATGCTTCTCCTTCACCGTTCTTCTGTTTCTCTTTCTTTCTTTGTTCATAGTTATACAAAGCTGAACAAACTTCTTTAAGAAAATTTCATCCACTTCATTCCTCCCAAAAGTAGAGTAGTTTCAAGGTGCTCATACTCATCAGGAAGGGATGCCAACAACATCAATGCTAGATCACCATCAACAAATATTACATCCATATTTTGCAAATTTGTAACTAATTTGTTGAAATTGGTGATATGATTATTCATTGTGCTACCAGGAACATAAGTGAAGTGAAATATTTGTTTCTTCATGTAAAGTTTATTTTGAATATTTTTCTTCAAAAATTTATCCTCCAATGCCTTCCACAATCTACTTGCAGAAGTTTCCTTTTTGAATGGATACTTCTGTTCTCTTCCAAGGAAGGACCGAATGGTACCACAAGCAACACGGTTGATGTATCTCCAATCTACATCTCCTGTATTGTCTGGGTTTTCTTCTTCTAGAGCAAGATCCAATCCTTGTTGAAAAAGGACATCTTCGACCTCACATTTCCACATCCCAAAGTGTCAAGTTCCATCAAAAATTTTAATTGCAAACTTCGCATTTGTCTGAATTCTTGACATAAGCAAAGATAACAACAACGTGTTATTGACACTTCAGCTGGACTCCTGTGGCTTGTCTGAGATGGATACTTCTTTATTTCCCTCCCCCATTTTGTATTACAGATACTATTTGATAACTGGCTACACAGACCAAGATAATTCTTTTTTGATGTGGAAGTTCAGACTATGCTGCAACCACAGAGCATACTAAGAAAAAATATCTTGACAATACAAACCCAAGAAAAAAAAATTTCTGATGTGGAAGATCCGGCTATGCTGCAACCACCGAGCATACTCAGACAGAACTTTGGCTCTGATACCAATTGTTGCGGAAGCGAACTGGGTAGAGTAATTAGCTTGACAATACAAACCCAAGAAAAAAATCTTTTCTAATGTGGAAGATCAGGCTACGCTGCGACCACAAAGCATACTCAGACAGAACCTTGGGTGCTTTGATACCAATTGTTGCGGAAGCAAACTGGGTAGAGTAATTATTTCACAATTACAACCCCAAAAATAAAAGCCGCTAAAAAATATTAAAAAAGGAAAAATAAAAAAGAACAACGAACTTACGAGGTTCGGTAAAAAAATATTTTTACCTACATCCTCAGACACAACTAACCCAAATTTCATTTCACTCCAAAGAATACAAGTGAATTACTACAAGAGAGAAAGAAGAACAAATGTCTTAGAGATGAGAAGGCAAGTGAGAGGTGTGTTTTAATTCCTAAAACTAGACTTCAATTTATAGGGGGAAAAGTACTATGCAAAGTTGTCCACCCAGGATCTGGCATGAACATATATACAAATACTAACAAAGAGATCGTGGTTTTTTTTATTATTTAAAATTTAAGATGATATAATTGATTTGTATCTCATAATATTTTAATGATATTGAATTGTTTATATTAGGTGAACACTATTAGTATAAAAAGGTGAAACTAAAAGAAGTTGGGGGTTTTATCCATGAATCAACGTGCAAAAGGTCAATAACTTAACGTACAAAAACACAAAACAAATAACTTTATGTCTAGAACTAGAAAGCTCAACTTTCTTTTTATTTGATTGTGAAAATAGAAACAAAGTTATATTTCATTGTAGTTAATCTTTGATTTTGCGAAAAAGAAACAAGAAGATAATAGTTATTAGGAGTGTTATTAATAACCTTACATGAAGTTTTTATACTTGTCTTTTGATAGATCATGCAGTTTGAAGA
Organism: Solanum medicagineum; assembly: GCA_026153255.1. Lineage (NCBI taxonomy): Eukaryota > Viridiplantae > Streptophyta > Magnoliopsida > Solanales > Solanaceae > Solanum > Solanum medicagineum. The sequence continues at coordinate 4,044,924 of JAPFFP010000089.1, forward strand.
ACTCATCCTCAGAGAAGTGCAAAGAAATATAAGCAATGAAAAATTTTTGAAGCACAGAAAGAATGTCTTTCATATTTAAGGAAAGATATTCTAGTTTTTCTTTTACTAAGAGTTAAAAATATAATATCATATAATTTGTATGTCTATATTTTTGTAACGGTATGTAATATCATTCTTTATAGTTACTATGAAATTTAATATGAATATAATCAATTTGTATGTTTTCATATTATCTGTATGCATGTGTGTATATGCACTTTTGCTGATTAATTTGTGGTCATAATTAAGGTTTTAATAACTAGCACTGAGGGGAGCCTTGGAGTAATTGGTAAAGTTGTTGTCATGTGACCAAAAGGTCACGGGTTCAAACTTTGGTAACATCATCTAACAGAAATGCAAGGTAAGGCTACGTACAATAGATCCTTGAGGTCGGGCCGTTCCCAGAAAGTGCACCTGGCTTGCCTTTTTTTTTTTAAATAACTACAATATCGATTGGCGAAGAAAAAATTTGGTTGCTAAAAAGAGGTATAACGACCATATTTTTGTCGTCGTTAAAGCTTTTTTAAGGACCAGATTTAATCCGGTCGATGAACTTTTAACGATGAAACTTTTAACGACCGGTGACGATCGGGGTAATAACCGGATTTTTACCGGTCGTTATTGACTAATAACGACTAGATTTATAATTTTAGCGACGGAATTTCCCCTCGTTAAAGACCTATTTTCTTGTAGTGTAATTCCTTGCATGTAACTTAAGTATTGTTAGCCTCTTCGAAGTGGTTATTTGAGGCCCTAGGCTATTTTGGTGATATAAGTGCCTTGAATTGGATTTAATGATCTGTTAGTTAATCACTGCTTCTGATAGTCATTGTTTTGGATTCATGCCCTCCGCTAGTGTGTGGACTGTAGGTGTGCTTTAGTCTGGTGGGAATTTGCCCTATATAGACCCGTTAGACTTGATTTTGATCGTTATCTCATATTAGGCAATGCACTTTAAGTTGCTCTTTATAGACGTGGTTTGGCACAAGTTGTGCTATGTATCCACTTTATTAGTGCTTTCGAGTTAAAGCTGAGATCCTTGAGATACCCCTTCGATTGTTAGATTCTTTGTAAATCTGCTCATTTCATGAGTTATGGTGATCACGTTATGATTTTATTGTTGAGTATATTGGTATGTTATTTGGCTCGAGGCCTTCGTCGAGGAACAACAAGATTTCAAATTAGTTTTCTTTGCTCGGGGAGTGAGATGATTTTAGTTATGAGCAAAGATTGTTTTGATGCTATTGTTTGGATACTGGTGATGGCATGCATTACATTTGGTACTAATATTCACAGATTTTGTGGTACGATCCTAGCAAATGCATTGACTTTCACTATCACTATTTTGAGAAAGCTTGGTTTTACTCTTTTACTTATACATTGATTTTTATAAGAATCATACCAGCTTTACTACATTGATAAATGGACTTTAAGATAAAGAGGCATTGTAGATGTACTCACTATCAATTATTCGATCAGGGAGATTGCTGACCCTTTCTTACCACTTTTTGATCGGTCGAGGACATTATCCGCCTTTTCTATATTAATGCGGTTTCATATATATATATATATATATATATATATACACACATACATCTATATGTGTGTGTGTATGTATATTCAATACCATGATGGAGCAAATCCAAGAGCATTTTTTGTGAAAGTCCTAGATCAAGATCAGGGAAGTATATACAGACTACTGAGTCTACTATGGGTCCCTCTGTCTGTGTGATTCACCGAACAATAAGTGAGGGGTCCTACTTAGCTTACCGGGGACAGGAGGTGGGTGTATATACTTATTATGTTGACATTTAATACTAATGGCACTTGTTACTACATAACTTGCATTCGTGTGTGTTTCCTACCACCGGTATAATTGATTTTTGTTTGCATTATGTTTGTTGTTATGTACCTTCCAGGCTTATGGGGGTTCGATTAGGTTATTGTTTGATTAAATGTGAATCTTTTGTCGGTTTGATAGTCGATTATTCAATTGGATATAATTGGCATAATGAATGTTATGATGTGTAGTGGTGGTTACCAATGGCGTATCTCCGGTTAGCTGACTTCTGTAGTAGGCTTTTGCTGTAGTTAAGTTGTTTGGCTACTTGCTTTACTCCTATTTTGCTATCTCTGTTAAGTTTACCGCATATTACTTCTTCTTAGTTGCTTGTTGTATATGTTCCTTGTTTACCTACTATTTATGCTTGCATAATTTTTGGAGCTCAGTCATCTATGCTTGGTACTCATACTACACTTCTGCACCCTGTAGATCATAATGCGAGTTCTCACTATTGATGTGTTCCTCGTGCGCAACAGTTGTGACACGGAGACCTAGGTGAGCTCCTAGCGTTTGGAGTTGTGCTTCTCCCCCTTTCTGGCTAAGACTAGTCTTTATATTGTATTTAGAAATAGTTCTGTATATTTATTTACCTTGTACTCCTATATTTTGATTAGTTGCTCGACTACCGATTGATGCCAAGTCTTGGGGGTGTTTTTGTTGTGTAAATTTGATTCTCTCTTTTATTTTGATTATTGTTTCTTTCGCTTTTTCTCTATTGCGTGATAGCCCATTTCCTCGGGTTCCAAGCGATGGGATCTGCTTACCTACTGGTGGTTTATGAAACGACCCCAAAAAGTGCCCGAAAATGTGCCTCGGAATGCCCAAATTTTAAATTCCATATATCTCAAAATCCGTGCGCGATATCAAAAATCCGACTTCATATTCTTGTTCAGGGGGCCAAAATTAGGGGGAAAAGGGTGTAACCCCGATTTAAGAGCCAAAGATTAGCATTATGAAATTTCAAGAATGCAATTTCCAGTGAGCAATCCGCGTCCTCCACGTGACGCGCACCAGTATAAAAGGTGCCTGTTTTTTTTTTAAGTCAGTCCAAGACTTCTAAATCTTGGGCCTAAGTGTTCCTAAACGTGTTTTTACCTATACTTTGCCATATTTCACCCTCATATCATCCTAAACATTCCCCAATATCCTCTCAAACACTTAGCCATATTTTTCACTCCTAAATTCAAGTCTCAAACCCTCATCCGGAACTAAGGTTCTTCAAGCTTCAAGTCTCCATCTCCAATCTTAACCAAGCTCATCTCCAAGCTAAGGTATGTGGGTTTCTTTCATGGGTTCCTTTAACCCATAATACCCAAGTCTCCTTTCACTTAAATTGCATGATTTAAAAGTTGATTTACAAATGGGTCTTATATATTATGAAATCCACTGCACACTATGATAAATCAATGTGAAATTGTGACTGTTTTGCTATGGTTTAAGCTATAAATCGTGGATCTATTGTAAGATTGATGACGGGTTTTGATGCATATTGCTTGAGGGTGTTGCAAGGTGTTGATTGATGATTTTACAATGGATTTTCTTGCATGATTTCATATCTATATTTCATGGTTTTATACTAGTATTACACACCCTCTAAGTGCTTGATAAAATGTCCGGATGTGGTTTCTTGAGGGATTGAAGGTCCAAAGCATAAGATATGATATGATTGATGTTATGATGATGAAAGAAGCTTATGTATATGATATAATCTATATAAAGTGTTGCATTAGACCATGCCCGATCCGGGGGACTAAGAGCCCGGATAACCTTGTCGAGGGGTTTGTACCTTGATAACCGAGGTAGGGGTTTGTACTCATCAACCATGTGAGGGGTTTGTACTTTGCTACCAGGGTGATAAGGTGAAATTATCATCAACCATGTGAGGGGTTTGTACCACACCACCAGGGTGATAGGGTGAAACCATCATCAACCAACCAAGGGTTTGTACTTCGGAAATCTAGATTGGTCTCTTCTACACATATGATATCCTATATGAGCATGAGTTACTTAAGCATGTTCTACTTATGCATTGATCATACATGTCATATTGTTATATGATGCCTAATGTCTATTGTTACGCATTTTGATTAAGATGTCTATCTCTTGTTGCATTACATCCTACATACTTAGTACATTCACACGTACTAACGCATACTCTTGCCTACATGATATCACCATGTAGGAACCGATGCTCAAGTTGATCATCCTCCTCCTCCACGTGGCTAGTTCGGTACTACTCAAGCCAGTTGGTGAGTCCTCCACTTTGGGGACCTTAGTCTATGGTTCTCTTATTATGTAATGAGATTCTTCTATATTTTCTATTTTGACCATGAGGGTGAGCCCGGTTGCTTTGTCTTGGCCCCCGCTCCTATCTATGTATTAGAGGTGTTTGTTGGACATGTTATGTACCAATTATATGAGCTTTGACTCTTTGTCTATTGATTGTGATGTTATGGAAGCTTTCCCCTTAGCCCCTTCGTCCCTATTCTTTCTCTTTATGTCTTTTATATGCTTCCGCGACCAATGATGTATAACAAGTTAAGAGGCTTGTTTGGGGTTCCTTCGCGTTCCCCATTCGTCGTGTCACGTCTAGGCCCTAGGCTTGGGTCATGACAGTTTAGTCTAGGTGCCATCATATCCTGAGATCTCGGGTCGTGACAAGTTGAAACTGAAACTCTAAGGCGGAATAATAGTTCTCAGAAAACAGACATTGAAGGACTCAAATTGATGTGAAGTTGAAACTGAAACTCTTAAGGCGGAAAAGTACTTCTCAGAAAACAGACATTGAAGGACTCAAATTGATATGAAGTCATATTCTCGAATACACAAATATACAAGAGAATAACCAAGACCAACAGCCCTAAATGGTTAGGACTAACTGTTGACGAATAGTCAAGAAAACCAAAACTTAACAAAAAAACTGAAAGGAATCATAGATAAAGAACACAAGAACAAAACTTCCAAATAAGGAATTGAAGGGAATCACAGATGAAACAAAGCCTACTGCTCTGTTACCATGTCAAATTTGCTGATAAATGCTCCAAATGGAGAGTTTTTCCATTAAATAGAAAATTCTCTGATCTACATGCAGAAAAATATGCTATTACACTTCGAGATATCCATTATTACTAATTTTGTATCTCAGAAAACGTGCTACATTAATCCCTGATAACTCCTACATAAGGAAAATGATTGACACCATAATTACACAAATTATTAGAGCTATTTTATAGATATGTACGACAATGAAGATATGTATAGCATTTATGAATACTAAGTTATAAGATGTAAAGAATGTCATTTCGGGCTTTAAATCCTAGAAATTTCACTAAACATGGAAAAGTTTTGGAAGTTTTCAACTTCATGCCATGAATGAAACAAATTATGTAAGTATTTCGTGGAACAAAAATCTCTTGGTAGTCAAAATTGTTCCATAAGGGAAAGACCAGAAGAAAGGAAAACATAAGCCTTACAATGGAGTCAAGCCGCTCCTCTTTTCTTTTATGCAAAGACCCTTCCAAGTGAGCAGAACAAACTTCCAATTTTACCTGAAACATTAATATATAACCACGAAATAAGCAGCCTCCTTCAGACAGAAAGAAAGAGAATAACAGTTTTCAAGTGGAATAAGATCTGAAAGTTGAAAGAGGAAAAAGTAAGCAATACAAAAGTCATGTAAGAGAATAGTCCATTTTTAACATTATACATGGGAAACATGGTTTCAAGTCATGCAGCTTTTCTACCTTATTTTTTCCAGAGAAGAGAATCCAAATTAGACAGCTTCGTTAGAGCACTACAAAAGAAGTAATTCAAATTTCAAACATCTCAATTTTCCATAGTAGGACTCCCTACAACCCGACACCATCATGCCAGAGAACTGAATACAAATTAGACAGTTTTGTTAGAGCACTAGAAAGAAGTAATTCAAATTTCAAACATCTCAATTTTCCATAGTGGTACTCCCTACAAGCCGACACCATATGCCCCAATCTCCCCCGCCCCAAACAATAGAAACAGAACACCATATGCCCCAATCCCCCCACAAACAAAAGAAAAAGAAAGACAAGCCACCTAGTTTCTGATTTAATTATCCATTATCACATAGATGAAAGAACTACTACTAATGAACAGCACCCTCAAGGTATTAGTAATTGCCAACAACTAAATAACTTCTAAGTAAAAAATGGATGCTACAACCAAATAATCACCACAAAGATCAGAGGCTCCTGAGAAAAGGATATGCTTAAATATGGTTATGAAAAAAGGACTAAGGAGAAAAAAAAGAGGTGAGGCGAATTAGTCGCTGTTTGATAAGCTCGTTTCGTGCTTATTTTGTGACTCATATTTAAAGCGTTTTTGTTAAAATAATTAAATAATTCAAGGCATATTAATTCTTTTGTTCAAAAATATTTTCAAAATCATGAATTTTATAAACAAGGTCTGCGCAGAGGATAATACAGGAATTAAAGCAAAATAAAGTCAAAATGAAGCAAAAAAGGAGTGCCGGTAAATCATGTCATGAAGCTCCGATAAAAATTAGAAGCTGATGAAGAAGAAAATCGCTCAACGAAGAAAATCGTCAAAAAGGGAAAAAGAAAATCTCAAAAAAGTGCAGAAAATCTGGAAAAGCGAAAAAGTCAACGAAGGACGACCGGCCTTCGCTGAAGGACGCCCGTCCTCCATGCCTATATATAGGCAGTCCCGGATCCTCTTTTGAACCACATCGAAAATTAGGAATCCATAAAGAAACGATTCAATTAATCAAAATTCCAAAATTTTTCTTTGTTTTCTTGTTCTTTAAATAATCTTCCTGGGTTGTATTGAATTTAAGCTTTTGAGAGTTGATTTTGTGGACCGTTCGAGTTCACGCAATGTAATATTTTGCTTACTATTGTAAGTTTACGTGGTTATTTTATCTTATAATAATTGTCTTATCATGTCTAAATGTAGAGAAAAATAAAGAAAAAAGAACACAAATGATTTACGAGGTTCGGCAAGTGGTGCCTACGTCCTCGGGCTAA
>JAPFFP010000089.1:4051926-4069493 GCA_026153255.1 Solanum medicagineum
ACGAGATTCAAGCACTTTTAAAATTTAGCGTCAATTTGTCCAAATCATGTCATGTTTCCTTTGAATTGTACTAGTATAGTAAGGTGTGGGGTGTTACATTTCCGAAAGATCCTCGGCTCAAGTGCATCAAATCCAAGGAAATGAAGAAGAAAACAATGAAGAAAATATATCAATTAATTAGAAAAGCAGTGTAGAGTCTACAAGAGAGAAATAATAATAATAATAATAATAATAATAATAATAATAATAATAATAATAGCAAAATAGTGTGATACTCAAAACAATATATGTCAAGAACTACAAGGTTACAACTAGTACTACAATAGGCACTAATAACCCTAAACCGTTGCAAGGCAAGACAACACTCTACCCTATTAATCTTCAACCTAATACGTGACCTCTGCTCCTTCCTATCTATAGTCATGTCTTGTGTAATATGAAGCTTCCTCATGTCCTGTCTAATCATCTCTTCCCGATACTTTTTCAGCCCACCTCTACCCCTTCGTGTATCCCTGCAGCCAGCCTTTCGTACCTCTTCACTAGAGTGTCAACACACATCTTCACATGCTTAAATCATCTCAATCTCGCTTCTCTCATCTTGTCAACCATAGAGCCCACTCTTACCTTTTCATGGATAACCTCATTTTTAATCTTGTAGCTCCTAGTATGCACACATATTCATCTCAACATTTTCATCTCTGCAACATGTATCTTCTGAACATATGAATTCTTGGCTGGCCAATGCTCCACTGGATACAACAAGGATGGTCTAATAATTATTCTGCAGAACTTACCTTTAAGTTTAGGTGGTACCTTCTTATCACACAAGAATCCAGAGGCAAGCCTCCATTTAATCCATGCCGCCCCAATGTGATGTGTGACATCATTATCGAATCCCTGCTTCTAAAATATCTGTTTAACCTACTTTAATAATGTTGACCTATTTAAAAAAATAAAAAACATTGTTTGACCGATTACCTTTCAGGTTCATTCCTCCCTAAGATGTTGATTGCATTAGTTGAGATAAATTCCAACACTACATTCTAGATCTAGAAACAACCTTCGTAGAGTTTCTGGTGCTGATCAACAACTTGGAAGTATGGTTTGAGTTGAGGCATTGGCTTGTTAAATCAATATTAAAAGGGGAACAAGGAGTATATTTCATTATAAGCAGGGAACTCTTTTTTAACTTTTTATTTGCATTTCTTGTCAAACAAGACTGTTTAAAAAAGTTCAGACTTAAACATTCAAGGGATTAGCTCCTTTAGTGGAGTAAATTGAGAGGAGGAAAGTGCTAATCCGTCCTTTTCACTTCACATTTCTCATTGAACAAATTTGGCAGTTCAAAAGTTTCATATTCTTATACATGCAAGGGATCAACACTTCGTCGAGAGCCACTAAAGTGCTACCTTTTCTTCAGAAAAGAGGATCAGTTTTGTCTCTTGACTCTTTTCAATGATTCTATTTGTAGGTCAAAAGGATGAGGACTCCAGAAAATTGGAAGTTCAGTCTAATTCTTCCAAAACTTTCTATTTAAATCACCAACCTCTTACTAGATGCCATTAAGAAGTCGAATTTGGGAAGTAGCTCCTTTGGCGCCATATGGACTATATGGAGAGAGGAACAAAGAGTGTGTGAAGGAATAGAAAGTTCCCTTATATAGTTTGGTTGTGCTTTTGGAGGAGAAAAACCTAAAAACGCCAAATAGCTCGGGGGACTTCAACCCAAAAGTGTGAAGTGAAGCCCACAATTTCAGAAAATAAAGTACCATACATAATAATAATTAATCTCAAACAAAAAAGGTGATGTCAAGTGGTTATTAGGGGAAAAAAAAGGATTAGTTGGAACCAATAACATGTAGTGTACTGAAGAATTCTTATCCCATTTTCCTCCTTTATGACTTGAACCCTTGGCTTGGACATCAAATATTTTAATAAGCATTTTCTACCTTTTCTTGAGTCATGAACATTTGGTATCTAAGTATTTGGACTCTGTGAAATGTTTAAATTCTTGTCAGTATTTGTGGGAGTTAATTGTATAGAGATTGTACATGTTTAATGTGAACAATAAATGGATTGTTCTATTATGGCAAGTGCAATCATTGTGTGTAAAAAGGCCAAAAGAATTTCTCAAAATGTGTAAAAGGTCAAATGGTTACATTTGAAATCAAATGTACCTCTCTTAATAGTGATGTTTAGGTTCTCTCTCGTGATTCATTCATCTCAGTTTGTGTCTCTTCCCTAGAATACTCATGTTGCCCCACCCAATTTGGTGGCTCTATTGGGGATGGAAATATGTTCGAGAAACATGAAAGAAACACATAACATTGTTGTAATCTAGCTCTGTCTAGTAGGTTACTTATATTTTATGAGCGTGTCTTGTAGGTTACTATAGCTAGTGCAAGTTGATTGCAGTTCTTAAAAGGTTTTTCCTCGGCAAGTCATGGTGCAAGGCGCACTAAAAACGCATCAAAGTGTACCAATGGAAGTATCGTGGGACGCATGTCCTAACATTCGGGGCATTCACTTAGGTGTAAATCTCAACATTTTGGGAGAACTTTTTAAAATTGGAACCAAAATTGCTTAATAAATCCTTTTTCAAGTAGTTGTACTCAAGAAAGTTGCTCGGACGATAAGCACTCTCATTTCCAACCCTAAGGTTGTGAGTTCAAGTCTCCAGAAGAGCAAAAAAGGTGGGAGCTCCCATGAAGGGGTTAAACAACATACCTAGTGGTGGAATCTCACAAGTGGGGTTTGGGGAGGGTAAATTGTACGCAAACCTTATCACTACCTCATAGAGATAGAGAGACTGTTTTCGGACTCCCATGAAGGGGTTAAAAAATAAAATTTAAAAAAAGCACCTTTTAAAAAAAGTACCAAAAAAACTCATAACTCAAAGGCACCTTTGAATTGCTTAGTCTAATTTTTCAATTTTCTTTTTGTCGTTTACTATGTAACCAATAATCGCTAGCCTTTGTACCCTTTTTATTTGCAAATTCCAATTTTAGAGCAAGAGCTCTAACCTCCAATATTTTCTCCTTCCATGCTTGGAGTTTCCTTCTTTGGTGCTGCATTCTCGTCAATCTTTTGCTCTTGTTAATTTGTTTCTTTTCATGTTGTCAGTTTTAGAGTTTCTTTTGGTATCAACATAGTTTAGATGTTGAGTCTTTATTCCAAAAAATAATATTCCATTTGTATTATAATATGAGCATTTATGATTTATTTTCTAGTTTTACGTTTTCCAACAATAACTCTATATTATTGGCATTTTCTTTTATATAATTGTGGTGTTACAACCATTAGTAAGTACAATGCATATTTATGTCTTTCACTTTTTCAAGAAAGAAAATAAATTTCTTTCGTGATGTTCTTGTATATGTTAACATGTTTATATAGATATATATACATTTCTCTACTAATTTTATAATTTTATTGGGTTCTCTACAATTTTAAGATATTTTTATTTTTTTGTTTTTTATATGTTGGTTTTATTCGTTTTATAGAATATTAAAAATTAAATATCCATGGGGCTTACGCTCCATCCCTCTGGGCTTATGCCTCACCTTATAAAACATTGGCTGTTAGTGATGATTTCTCATTTTATTGCCTCAGATTATGTGCTTTTGCACTTAAGAAATGCACTGTTTCTAAGAAATGCACTGTTTCTTTTTTCTGGCACCATGTCGCCATTCAATAGAAAGTTGGTGGGAGCCATCATGTTTGGCTGCTATATTCTATAAAACGAGTGAACTTGCTTATTGATGTTTAGTAGTTAATTTCTTTATTGCTGTAGTGATGCCTTCCTCAATTTGGAGCAATAATTAATTCTTTCTGCTTATATGTTTTTGAGACTAGGGTTCCCCGGAAAAAATCTCTCCACCTTGTGAGGTAGTGGTAAGGTCTGCGTATATTCTACCTTCCCCACTTGTGGGATTCCATTGGGTATGTTGTTGTGTTGTATCACCAATCATGAATTCCTTGGAGTCTGTAGGGAACCACTAATGTACTAGGTAGGTCAGTTATTTCCTTTTCTTTAAATCAATAGTTTTTTTCTCACCAGAAAAAAAGAGGTGGTCAGTTATTTTTTTTCTTGGGCTTGTCATGGTGATCAGAAGGTGAACCTTGTGTTAGATCAGAAAATCAAGATGGAAAGAGAATGATATGGAGCTCAATCTCTTGCCCTCAATGCTCTCTTTTTCCTTTCTTTCCATAATGTCCAACAGAGGTTCCATATCCAGCTCCTAATTGCAATTTTAGCCCATCCAGCAGCATAAAAGAATTATTAGTGTCAGTTGTATCACCCAATTTAGCCGAATCCTGAAACAAGCTTCAAAGTTGCCCAGCAGCCGAACAATGCAAAGAATTGGTTGTGCTCCATCTCCTTGAAGCACAAGAATTTGTTGGAATACACTTTACCTCTTCTCTGCAGGTTACTTTTGTTTAACTTGCTTCACACACCATTCTCTGTAGCATGAGTTTAACAGAAAAGTTCCCACTTCTATGTGCTCTCAATACAAGTGAATCTTATGCGTCAGGATTCGGATGCTTCTGCTCCCAGCTATTGATGTACAGAAGAATGTCTTTACATCTCCCGATCAAAGCAGTACCTTCAGATTTCCAGTGCCCATCCGCCTCCAGATTTATGTTGAGCTTTATTTTGGTTGGAGAAAGTGAAAAGTGGAGTACTTTTTTACATTCTTTCTAATAAGAGATTTCTTTAGAAATTTAATCTGAAAAACATGGTGATTGTCGCTCGCTGCCAGACATAGTGATGTGGGATTCTTGAGATCAGAATAGATGTATGAGGTGGCTTTGGAAATAGTTAGGTTTGTGAATGTGGTTGGGATGGTACATCACTGTGATGTTAGATGTATCTAAAGAACACAAAATGGGTGACTTGTTGAATGGAAGTACGAAAATTATGCTTTCTGACTAATGTAATAGTGGTCTTGCCTAAAGATTCACATCAGATTAAGTTTGTTGCTCAGCATGTGTAGGCACTCCGAATAAGTCGAATTTAGTTCTAGCAATTTTTGCAGTGTCGTGATTCTTTTTCTTTTGCAAAAAAGAACATCCAAAGTTGTTTAACATGTAATTTTTACTGTAGGCAATTCATTTACACTGTTTTGCAGGGAGATGATTCAGCATCGACCTTACACCCAAAAAGTTGATGTTTATAGTTTTGGAATCGTTCTGTGGGAACTGTTAACAGGCATGCTTCCATTCCAGAAAATGACCGCTGTGCAGGCAGCTTTTGCTGTAGTCAACAAAGGTGTTCGTCCAGTAATCCCCAGTGATTGTTTGCCTGTTCTAAGTGAAATCATGACCCGCTGCTGGGATGCTAACCCTGATAATCGACCACCATTCTCTCAGGTGGTCAGAATGCTTGAAGTTGCAGAAACAGAGATCATGACAACTGTCAGAAAGGCCCGTTTTAGGTGCTGCATGAGTCAGCCTATGACTACTGATTAATGTGTGAAGCTGATACTAGAAGCACTAAAAGCAGGGGGTAAAAAATTAGGGAAGCCAAAAGAACAGCTGATTTTAACTCCTGTGTATCTCCATCAAGCATAATTTCTTTGTTCAGATAGAAAAGGGAGTAGTAAGTTATAAGTACTTTTTTGTTTCTTTGTTGTATCCTTTTTTGATTTAAGATGCTGATTAGTAGTAACAGAGAGGGCCCATGTGTATTCCTGCCCTTTGTTGTTGCAAGTGTGATAAAAAAATATAATGTCCTCAAGATCTTACTTTCTGATCCATGCCCAGACCCTCAACTTTGTGTTGGTCCCCAAATGGTTGATCTTGTATTACAGAAATATGCTAGCAGGAGCGACATATTTTACTTGGATTGAAGATGTATTGAAATCAATTCAGCAATATCAGGTATTTGAGGACTAGAAATGTTTTTTACTATCGGAGAGCAGAAATGACGTTTTGACTAGAGATGGGACATTTGAATCAATTTATAAGATTGCTATATAGTGGTTAGTCTATGGGAAAGTATTTCTAGGGATTGAAACTGGAGACCATAAATTCCTTAAACTATCCTAGTTGGTCCACCAAACTGCTATGGCTTCATTGCTGTTATCAGGAAAATGAAGTATACAGTACATTCGGAAGAAGAGAAATGAGATCAAGATTTGAAGATTGCATTTACCATCCACGAGAAAGGGTGAAAATGCAGACAACTAAGTTTTGAATAGAACCTGTTTCAGGGAATCCTGATAAAGCCATCTTCAATCTCCAGCAGTCGTAGTGAGTGTGTATGTTTTGATTTGGAGTAACGCTCGAGATGAAATCCCGTAAATAATCATTATGTTGAGCCGGAAAGGAAAAGTGGAATCTCTGGATAAGTATTTTCTAAGGGGTCGTTTGATTGGCAACATGTTATCCTAGGATAATCAATCTTGGGATAAATTAACTTGGAATAAAGTTATCTCGCCATGTATATGGGATAACTTATCCCATCAAAGGCAAAAATGATGGAATAAAAGGTCCAAGGATTACATTATAGTCCTAACCAAATATTGGACAAAATAATCCTACATTTTATCCCGGGATCATTATAACTCATACCTCACACCAAATGACCCCAGAGAGTTATGTAATTGAATGAAATTCCATTTGTATTGTACAAAACTTTAATGCGAACAACATACCCAATGGAGGATAAAATGTACGCAGACCTTACCACTACCTCATGGGGATAGAGTGGCAGTAAAACTTCAACACAAAAAAAAAAAAAAGGGAAAATAAACTACCATACATAAAAGATATGGTAAGGAATCTTGCCGGAATAATGCAAAGAGAGAACATTGATACCTGGCTCCATAAAAGAAATAATCTGACTATCAAAGCCAGACGTTATTTTGGTTGATCATGAAATACAGGCTCAATATAAAAAGTTGCTTTGATTTCTGTAAACATGTTGCAGCCTCCTCCCAATTATCACCCATTTTGGCAATTCTACAGCAATAACAAAGCAGCCCTGTGTATCGACTGAAACTAATAAAAGCTAAGAGTACAATAAGGCAACAGCCTAGAGAGATCCACAAATTTCCAAATGTCGGATGGCTTCTTGAATTGCTTGCCATCACCTACTTTGTAGAAACAACGAAGAGATAATGGGAACAGTTAGCACTAACACTACTGGCTGCTCTCTCCTTGACCAAGAACCGCAAATAACAACTAATTGAACAAATGACAAATGAAGGAAAGAGAAAAAGAGAGTTTTCTGATCCAATGGTGATGAAAAGGCCACCTCCCAAAACGCTGTTAACTATCTCCTTAACTATATGAGCCAGTTGGTTGCCCAACCAAATAGACATTGAATGACTGCAGAAAACCCTGCTTCTGGAATCTGCTGAGGTAGTGCACTACAACCTCTATTCAAGGCAACTTAACTATATGAGCCAGCTGGTTGCCCATCCAAATAAACATTAAATGACTGCAGTAAACCTTGCCTCTGGAATCTGCTACCGGCTTAAGGTAGTGCACTACAAACACAATTCAAGGCAACTTCTTGTTGCCTTCCAAGTTTAGAGTGCCAGCAAGACTATCAGCTAGTTGACTTATTGTGTCAGCTGCAGTAGTAACTGCAACTGCAGCACTACCAGGTGGAAGAGGACGCTGTTTATTCTTCTTTTCAAGCAAGGACTTCTCCCTCTCATCGTAAAAAGTGAAATCATCCAAGATAGAGGTATCCGCTTCATAGTTCTTGAAAATTTTCAACATTTCTATTCCCTCTGGCAATTTCACCTGAAATGACCAGAATGACAAAATAATGTGAAGCAACTGCAATTGGTAACCCACAAGCTATAGGACACATTAGCCAAGCAAGAGTAAGGATTGTCAATTGGCAAGATTTTTGAATATTAGCATACAGAAAAGAGGATAGAAATTTCTAGTAGTCATCGTCCAATATATGTGAACTATCCTGAAATAATTGTGTGCTGATAAAGGCAAAAGATCTGGACTAGCTGCATTCATACATTATGCATAAAATTTGCAGCTCCAATAGGTAACACACATCAAGAGCGGGGTGATAATCTTAAGACATAAGATAAGAAAGAACAGTAGAAGATTACAAGTACATTAGAAGACATGTACCTCCTGAGAATCTCGGCTGTGAGTCACTGGTTTGTTGTCATTATGTTCCAGAAGTATGTGTCGAAACTGACTGTTAGGAACATCCTTAATGACATGCCATTTAACAGGAAATTGCCCACTCCATCGGTCCTGCTGCCAGTACTCCGCGTTGTTCTCAAAATCAACAGGTCCAACCATCTCAGCAACCCCACAAAATTGTCCACTAGCATTGACCTAGAGTTGTACCCAAAAAGATAAAAGCTCAAAAGTTAAGCATGTCTATCATATAGAAGCTCATCAATATTTGTTAGCAGGCATTGGTATTTACAAATTTCCCAATAATAATGACACCCAGCCTAAAAAGAGCTGCAAATTTAGAAAAATTAGAAGTGGATAAAAGAAAAAAGAACTGCAAGACATTATACTTGGGTGTCCTCTGAAAATAATGACAAAACCATTTCCCAGGACAGTACTGCATTTTTTTAAACTAACAAGGCAATATAAGTAATGAAGGAACATACCGAAAAAAAGAGAAAAACAGGACAACTAGCATTCATCTCTTTTGCTTCACCATAAGCAGCATCAAGCTTTCTATTTCCCTGAGGAGTGCTAGCCCAGACACTATATTTGATACTTTTGTGAACATTATCTTCACTGAAGGACTTGATGACAAAGAATTTAGCATGCTCATAATCAGTGACAAATTCAGGCCGATTGTACTGGTCAGGCTGCAAAACAGAAGTTAACTCAACTTCTGTACGAATAACAGAAGAAGAGCTAGCCTCAATGGGCGCCTTGTTCTTTGGCTTTAATGCCCTTGGTCCTCGATTTCGTTCACTTGCCATACCAAGTGATTCACTTGAAATGTTGACAGAGTACCGATCCCTTTCACGTCTTCCACCTCTGTCTGAAGTCAGCCAATTTCTGTGACCAGGTTCCCACAAAGAACTGGACCCACTACCATAGTTCGCACTAGGATAAAGACCGCTTTGGGAATATTGCCTGGATGAGGAACCTGGTGTAAATCCAAGACCTTGATGTGAAGCCTGCTTTTGATCAAATAAGTAGACAAGTCATTCATACCAGAAGGAGCTACTGAAGATAAGCAACTCACAAGACACACAAGGCAGGTGCTACGATAACCATGTATATAGTTCTTCATTTCAGATGAAAAAGTCAGTTGCTTTTCTGGGATGAGATCCATCTCAGAATTGAGGTTAGGAGAAATAGTACAGCATTGACTAAATATTCACCAACAATTATTAAGTGAAACTATTTTTTAAAAGATGTGCAGCAAAAAAATTTGAAAGAGATGTCTCTCTATAGTTTTATTAAGCGTAGAATATCTTTAAAGTAGCCAACCTAAAACAAAAATCTGCATAAAACGTCCTATAATTAACAGCTCATTATGCAAAAAAAAATAATAAATCCAGGAAGGTCAGGTACATAGTTGAAAAATAACAATTTATTTCTCATGAAAACGTTTTTACTGTTTAACAGGAATGCTATTGCAGCATTTTGAGGCGTATCTATCCATTAGGTTGAAGGATTCTCTATTCTGTTTATCGAACCAATATTTCCATGTAAGCTTCTTCTAAAATTGTTAATCTCCTACATTCCTTTTTTCAAGGTAGTGAATTGAGTACCAAAAGACCATCATCAAGATTTTGCAGTTATAATATGCACTCATGTTCTTTATTTTGTTGAGAGATAGCTACCATCATTTCAAACCCAACCACTGTGGTTAACATTTGCTAAAGTGGAATCATTTCTCAAATATTTGCTGTGTACAGTAAAACCAACACCGTTAGTCATGTAGATAAGCTACTAGTATCATTACTTTTTAAAAAGTTACGGAACAAAGAAACAACAAATATAACATCTACAAGGATAAAAAAGATATTATACTGTTTGATAAAAGGGACCCTAAACTAGCGTTGACATCTGTATAAACATCTTAAGATCCAAAGTAAGAAACTATAGGCAAGACTTTATTCACAAGGCCATTTCTTCTGAGATGGAACACATTAGGATCATTTTCTTTTTTTCTTATTGTACCGCCAAATGGGAACAGTTAACAGTTTCAACACTATTTCAAAAAGGTAAGCCTTAATTATTTCAAATTTAGGATGAATTTTGATCAGTATCTTCCCATGTTAGTGTTGTACAAGCGATGTGTCCAATTATTGGTAATAAGACTTTTTACAAGTCAAATTATTTCACTGATAGTTCACATATGTAAGGGATTCCCGTTGGAACTAAAATTATTAAATCATCTGTAAAATGTGGTATATTCATACCAGTCCCCAAGTATAACGAAAACAAAAGGAAACTTTTACTCTACGAAAAAGCCCGTCAAAAGTCCTGTTATTTCTCTCCTTCAATTAGAATTGTCATACATACCCCTTAATCCAGTTTCAAAAGGGAAAACAAACATAACCCTTAATCATAATGCTATCCTATCAGACATTTCCAAATACCAATAACAACAAAATAAACTGGACCGATGCTACCTATTGTTTACTTTTTGATTTATTTGGGCCAGCCACTCTTGGGCTGGTCATTTTGTTACTACAACTATTTGTTTTCATTTAATAAAATTAGTTTAAGGGCCTTATTAGTTATGAAAAAGAAATGCTATCCTATCAGACATTACCAAACCTGGCCTAAGAATTGGGTAGATGAGATACATGAGACAATCTCGTATTTTCGAGTAGAAATGATAGAAACCTTCAAAAAGCACTAGTATTGGACATATGATAATTTCCAATACTAAAGCTATTGAAAAATAAAGGCTTTGAATCTTGTGAATACAAACTTTTTAACTAG
The DNA here is from genome assembly GCA_026153255.1 of Solanum medicagineum. Taxonomy (NCBI): domain Eukaryota; kingdom Viridiplantae; phylum Streptophyta; class Magnoliopsida; order Solanales; family Solanaceae; genus Solanum; species Solanum medicagineum. The sequence continues at coordinate 4,062,843 of JAPFFP010000089.1, forward strand.
CTATTTAATGACTTAGCAAAACACCTATGAAGCCTTTGTGATTGTGGGTGAATAATTTGTCAAGATGAGTCCAGGCTACATTGCTAAACCACATTGTAGTTGTTTTCATTAGTGTGAGGTAAGGCGGAAGTTAAAGAAGGAACGAAATACGTAAAGCCAGATAAGTCATAGTTGGTCGAGTTTTTAAATGCTATCTTTAATGCCTAAGTGGTGCTTACCCTTAATTTTTTGTTTTTGAAAACTTTTCCACTAATGAACGAGCTTACATAGAAATAAGTACAGCATAAATCTCTTACTAGGCTATGCACTAAGCTGGGTTGATTAGTTATTAGGGTAGTATATAACTTTTGGTGCAGTATATAATCATATTATGAAAATGACATTTGAGCTGATAAAACACAAACAAAAACAGCATAAATCTCTTACTAGGCTATGCTCTAAAACTGGGTTGGTTAGTTATGAGGGTAGTATAACTTTTGGTGCAGCATATAACCATATTATGAACATGCTAGTTGAGTTGATAAAACACTTATCATCAGAGTTAGTAACAGATATTTCCCAATTTATTGCCTCTCTTGCACTCGATTTTCCAGTGAACAGAAAAATGATACAAACCTGTATGGCATTTTGCTCATATGATCCAAGTATGCCAACTGGTTGTGGATACAGTCCCGTAGATGTCACTTGAGACATGTATCGTCCAGAGTCCACGGGGTTAGGTCGATTAGGTAAAGATTGACCTGATCCAACATCACCTTGGTAATTGTAGAAACCCATGTTGCTGCTTCCTGAAAGCTCACCTCCACCGTAAGGTCCAACAGGTATGTAGTAACCTGATCCTGGCCCAAAACGTGTGCCATCAATTTCATGGCCAGTGCTTCCTGGTGCCACCAGATCAGGCTGTGAAGCTGGAAGAGCTGATGTAACATGCGGCAAGCCAGGGGAAACAGGTGGTGCATAGTAAGGCGGAGAAACTGGAATCTGGTGAGAGTATAGCTGACCATCTATCATAAAAGGAGAAATAGGACTAGCAATGGGGGAATACTGTCCAAATGCCATCTGCGGGTCAAAGCCATAACCAGGAGGGAAAAAGAGTGGATTTTCGTTGTACATCCCCTGCAAAGGGTCAAGGAGAAATTAATATTTGGTGACCCACTGTATGGTATATAAATGCTACCACACACAAAAAACTGGAATCAAAACTTACTGGAGGAGCAACATGCAAGTTGTTCACATTGACATCATTAGATTGTTCAACCCAACTCCCTGTGCCATTGTCATAACCTGAGCCAGAAGGCAAATAAAGGACCATTGATCATAAGGATTTTAAAAACATAACATTTTTGTGTAACCCCCCATCTCCACCATAGGAGGGGGACGACGTTTAACGACGGAAATCCTAGAAGTATGTTACAATCAAATGAAGCTCAAAATTAGTTATCTGCTACAGGAAGAGTTGAGCAGATGTAGTAAGTTCAAGAAAATGCAACCGAGGAAAGAGGATATATTAATTACATCTATCCAGTCACATTGCATAGAGATTATAGTGGAACAAATTGAAATATGTATACATATAGAGAGAGAGCAGACAGCTTGTCAATCATAAGAGATAAATCTATTAAAAGTTAAAACTAACCAATGACGACAGCAGAAACTTATTCACAAAAGCATATTGCATGTATTAAGCTAGTATCCCCAAAAGCATGGAGCTATGTTAGAAGTACCAATTGACTATTTTTTGGCTTTGGAGTATGATGGAATAAAGCAAAATGGCTAAATAAACTATCTGCGCTTCTTTCGTTTGTGAAGTAGCAGTTAGTCAATGCAACTTTCGACGCTCCTCATGGGTCATCTGGAAACAACCGCTTTATGTTTTTAAACATAGGGGTTAGGCTGCGTACATCCGACCCCCCCTCACCCCGCAATGAGCGGGAGCCTTTTGAGGCACTGGGGTATGTTGTTGTTGTTGTTGTTGTATGTTAGAAGTACCAACCTTTTGGTATATCAGAGAATCACATGGTATAATACAATAATAAACAAGAACCACTTGTTAAAAAGGGGAGAAATGATTTATTAGGAACTTATTCTTCGGCATCTTCCTGTATTCACATGTAACAGGGTGAACTGCAACAGAAGACTTAACATTGGCGACAGACACTAACCTCCATAGTAAAGACCTTGGTCCTGAGGAGAATAGGAATTGAGTGGATAAAAGGTGGGTAGAGTTCCAGTTTCAGAGCTAACAGGGAGATCTTGAGCATTTCTTGAAGACCCAGGGATAGCTGCATCCGGAGAAGCATTTGCAGCAACAATTCTTTCATCTTTAGGCGAAATAGGCTGATGATGGATAAAAATGAAAGTACTAACTGAATATGTAACCTATGTTGGCAAAACTATACAAAAGATAAATTATAAAAATGCTGAAGACTATTAGCAGTATACCTGTTCTGCAGCATTATTCGGCTCCACGACTCTTTCACCTATACCCACATTAAACAAGCCTGTTATTTTTCAAAACCCAAACGCTGCAGTAATAACTCAATAATATGTAGATATTTTACGAAAGGTGTGAAACATGCCCCGGGTAGGTCTTAAACAACCCAACTGCCCAATTTGTGAATAGATGGTTTGGTAGCTTTATTTAATTACTTGATAAGTAAAACAACAAAGATGAAGAATGGCTTTCTCAAGGCCCAATCCAAATGACAAGTGCAGAGACTCTGCAGCACATAGTAATAGCATATGAGATTGCCCCTTTCAGATATAAAATCAAGATTTTTTTCTCGCACAGGCTACAATAAGAGAGTACTGAGTAGAGCCTCAAATGCCCACAAATATTTGGAATTATGGCTCAAAATTTGGATCTCGTAATTGGAAATGATGCTCCACTCTAATTTAAATTTGAAAAAGACAACCTTTTCATAGATTTAATTTTCAAAAATATAAAAATAAATCCCATCTACATTTCAATTTAAGATAAACCCAAGGTGTTCAATTTGTAAAAACAAGGGTCTATAGTAGAAGTAAGAAGATGAAATATCCCAAATAATTAAATTAGGCATAATCGCCTTTTGATTATGAGAAAGCAAAAAGGAAAAAAGAAGAGAAAAATAGTTAAGTTGGAACTCAGTGGTCTAACCCATAACATAAGGAATTAAAGTCTGAATGACATTAGAAGTAAATGAAAAAGAAACACAAAGGAGCAATACAGTAAGCAAATAACAGAGAGATTTTCAACCACAATAGTCGAGTTAATGATTCTGATCTTTAATTTGAGTTTATTCACGACCATGAGTAAATTGTTACAGTGGAAATGTAAGGAATTGAGAAAGTCCCAAGTCCTAGGGTTTTTCAACCCAAATCTTTGATTCAGAGGGCAAAATGTCACCAAAATTTAATTTTGATTAGCATTTTGGAATCCTCTCTCTGAGGACAATCTGTTGAGCGTCGTGGTTTTGGAATTCTGACCGATTAGCCCAAAACTATGCCCACACATAGTCAAAAGGCTATTATGTCCAATTTAAATATTTGGGATATTACATTGCTTTTGCAATGTCAAATTGAAGTAGTTACACAATTCAAACATCAACTGTTCAGAGGCTCCTACGTTCCCTTTCTCTGAGATGAAGTTGATCCCAGTGTGATCATACTGCTACCAGTTCCAGATCGTGCAAAGGGTACCTTCTACCCATACTTCTCTATTTCACTTCGAAGTCTCAATAATCGAGCTAGATTCTGAATGAAAAGAATTCAAGAAAAGTCCTATTTATCACATAAGGATGTATTTATGCATGCTCGTAAGTCGCACTAAAGTCATCAATCCTGATAGCATCCATGGAAGCTCAATGTCATTAAAGGACATGGATGAAACTTCGGAAGTTCCAAGAAGACCCACGACAATATCCCAAACAAAGAAATTTCAAGACAACCTCAATGGGCTGCAATTGGCAATTAGAAAGTGTCTTATGATGGAAGAAGAGCTCCAGCCTAGAGAAGATCTTTTGCCTAATTCTTACATCTATTTAGAGGCCTACATAGAAGTCCAAGAGGAGGAAGCCAACATCTGCCTTAAAAAGGAGAAAATGCAGCAGCCCAAAATTAGTGTGTGTTTTACCAAGTTTATAGAATATATACTTGAGAATTATTTATTTCTATGTAGACTGCATTGGACTAAGTGTGGGCAGCCATCTGTGTCCCTAGGGAATATCATTCCTATTTAATTTTATCTTTGACCAGCCCCCTTTACTACTATATAAAGGGGTGCTTTGTTCCTACTTTGTAGCTTGTATTTGAAGAATATTATCATTGAGAGTTCTTGAGAAACTTTGTTGCAGATTGCTTTGGGATTTATCTTTCAAACTAACTATAGGTAGAATGGGTAATGCCCAAATAATCATAGAATTATCCGCAAGTGGCAATTAATCAGTACTCTATACATGAAAGTAACGTATCAACCTATCAATCAATCAACTACAGCTCAATGTCAAACTAGTTAGTAGTTCTGCTATATGAATGATGAATCCTCATCTATTCTGCTATATTTAGGTCAATTTCATTCAAATACTAAATAATTTTTCTTACTTAATAATTTATCTCTACCTCCACGAGGTAGTGATAAGGTCTGAGTATATTCTACCCTTCCCAGACCCTAGTGTGGGATTTCACTGGGTATGTTGTTGCCGGTGGTGTAAGACTAAACAATAAAAGAGTTTTCTAAACCTAACTGTTCTCTCATATTCATTCTTACATGGTCATTTTTATACTAGAGTCTTCCAAACAGGACCTAATGTAAGTGTACCAACAACTAAGATTTAATCTCAACTATTTGTTATTACCTAGAAGCTACAAGAATATTTGCTTCAATTTCCATTGTGTTCTGCTCTGAGCTATCGCCAGATTGCTCTGAGATATTTTCCTGTTGGAAAACTTTGCAAATACAACTTTAGGATGATTTCATCCCCTTTCATTACACTGAATTATCATGTACAGAATATTGTGCATCTAATCTCTATGTAGAACATGCCCAACCATCTCAATTATCTCGTTACACATTATCTATGTACTTTAAAAGATATTGGCTAAAAACTGTGATTACTTGTTCAGATGTTAGAAGAGTACCAATGGGTACACTCATAGATTTATTTGTTTATAACAAATATACAATATGTACTTTGTGTGGGATACACATCCAATCGACAGAAAGAAAGAAAGAAACCAGATTCACTGATTCAGTGTAGAAACAATTCACCAGTTACGTTTCTTGCTCCTTTATCAATTCAGGGATGAGATACTAGTGAGGGAGGGAAATCATAATCTTGTTGCATATCTTATCATGATAACACGGCACCTTCACGATTTTTAAACAACACCATTTCCTCAGAAATCACCTTCAATGGATGATACCTGTACAATGATTGCTTTAAAACAGCTTACTTTAACACAGGTCCTTGTAATTATAGCCAACTTAATAAAAGATACAACCTAAAAGAATCCATATACAACCCCCCTCCCCCCCTCCTTGAAACCCCTGAGAGAAACCGCAAAGAAACCTATCCATGGCAAACCAACGCCTTGCGAGACCAAACAAAAATTCCCTATTCATACAATCAGACAAAGAGCAAAGGGCGAGCTTTGGCTCAATGGTAGAGTTACTATTCCAGTGACCCAGGCCTGAAAAAAGAGCATAAAAGACAAAGCGAAGCACTTTGTGCATAGGACTAATCCTATTTGATCATTAACCAAGAAGCAAACAAATGTTAAAATCAACAAGTTGAGCACAAGCAGACTCCATCCAATACAGAAGGTGGTGGTCAAGCAGGAAAATTCAAGAAAAAGATACTAGGAGGCGCGTAGATCCACTGTTGGTACACCATAAAGCACAAAAGCAAAGGGCATACGAAATGTACGAACCTGAAGATGAGACAGCGGTGAATGGATCGATGCTCTGCTGATTCGTATCCTCCATGAATCTAGAATCGAAATCAAGATAGGAAAACCCCAAATCCCCAATTCTCTTATTGTGGAATGGAAGAATCAAAGAGAAAAGGGGAACTTTTGCTTCGCGGGAGGGTTTCAAATGAAAACAATAACACATAAAAAGGGGTTTAGGGTATTTACATCCTCAACCTCGAACTTACCGTTTCAGTTTGAGCATCCAAAATTATTTTTAGGCACAGCCCTTGACTTGCACCAAAATTTTAAATTAGAACTAAAATTTTTAACGTGCATAAATACACACTTTAACTTATTTATTTTTTATCAAGTAAATATAAGGTCATGTGTGTTACACGTAAAGGGGGACAATGAGTGTTATTTTTTTGAAGATTTCAACAGTAAAAAAAGGGTTTAAATTGTCATTTTTACCTTTACTATATCCATTTGTATATAAATCATGATTTTTTAAATTAAAATACAATTTTTTTCTTCTTTCTAATACTAATCTTCTAAAAAAAAATTTCTACTTTTTCACACAAAAAGAATATTTTATAATTTGAAATATTTTTTTAAAATAAATATTTAAATTCTTTTTTGAGAGATGGGATAGAGGCAGATAAGGCCCAAAGTAGAGTAAAAAATTAAAATTTTCAAAATTTGAATTTTTGTAAAATTAAAGTTTTTAATATTTAAATTTTTGTAAAATTAAAATTTAAA
>JAPFFP010000089.1:4069593-4084079 GCA_026153255.1 Solanum medicagineum
GTGAAGTCATGTCTCGTACTTTAGACACTGTGGCCCCAACGGCCTAGTCATATGCATTTCCTTTTGGCTTGTTATCATTGTTTATCTGCTTTAAGACATGTTGACGGTTGAAATCCCTTATAATATGTATCGAAAGCGCATAGTTACAGGTTGGTTCTCCCTAGCCTTATCGGCGATGGGTGCCAGTCCGCCCTAACGGGACTTTGGGGCGTGACACCCAAAGCACATTTTGGGGCATTTCAACTCGTCCCCGAAAGTAAAGAAAACATACGTAAGAGGAGTGGTTAGGAGACTTTCAGCTCGATATGAATCCAATAAATGCACCTAAACATCACTTTCAAAAAGTTTCAAACATATACATCAAAAATCACTAAAATTTGTTATCATGAACATGTATGGATGAAAAAAATAACATGAGGGCTGAAGCTCAAGACTTGATATCATCGATAGGACTTACTTTGTTACCTTCATCTTGAGTAGAGGAAAAGAGGTACCTATATCGCTTCTTCAAGTCCGCTTCAGCTTCCCTAGTGGTACTTTCAACTTGATGATTCCCCCAAAGGACTTTGACGGATGTCACATCTTTGTTTTTTAACATTTTCACTTGCCTATCCAATATTTACATCGGGACCTCCTCATAGGTCAAGTTATCCTCCACAACACCTACAACCTGTAAGGGTACAATAGGACTTGGGTCACCAACACACTTCCTCAACATAGACACATAGAAGACCGAATGAACCATACTCATATCTGTAGGCAACTCCGTAGGTAACCTTACCAATCCTACTCACAATTTTATAGTGACCCACAAACCTTAGACTCAATTTCCCTTTATTGCCAAACCAGATCACCCCTTCATGGGTGAGACCTTTCAAATATGCCCAATCATCAACATTAAACTAAAGGTCTCTCCTTCTCATATTTGAGTAGGACTTTTGCCTACTTTTAGCCATCATAAATCTCTCTCTTATCAACCTCACCTTCTCCAAAGCTTCCATAACCAAATCCTGGCCTAAAGCTATTTAACCCACATCAAACCACCCAACCGGGGATCTACAACGCCTACCTTATCATCGCAGCCTGGACATAGGGCCTAGATGTGACACGATGTATGGAAACTCGAGAGTCCCGAAACAAGCCCCAAGATACCAAAACTCGCATAATCGGTTCAGAAGCGTAATCACAATCAACACACAGTTCTAAAGTATGGAAAAGTAGAACTCACACTATGGGGGCATCCTAGGGAAAGGGTTAACTTAAGTTCAAATAACACATAGCACATAAATACTAAGCAAAGGGTATATAGGACTCACGCTATGGGGGAAATCCAGGACTTAGGATCTTTCTATCAACTTGAGGTAAAGTCACATATCAATACTCAAAGATAACCAAATACATAACATGGACTTAACCATAACTCATAGTATATATTGTGAAGAGGTTTAAAGGTGTCCAACAATGCCTCTACATAGATGGGTCCGGGGCCAAGACATACCCTGGGCTCACCGTCAAGTACAAAAAAATGAAAGAGATAGCATAGATAGATGGATGGTGGTTCATCCTTGAAAGATAGGACTCACCATTAAAAGCAAAATCGGAATCCAAGCTAAGCGTCGAACAGTGGGTGATTAAGGTCCTCGGCACCTACATGGTAAAATCATGTAGACAAGAATATGCATTAGTATATTTGATTGTACTAAGTATGCCGGGTGCAATGCATGTAACTTACCAAAACCTGCATATCAATATTAGATGACAAGGGCACATAATATAGATAGAATTGAATATAAAAGAATGTAATATAAGAGATGCTATGAAAGTCATGATGCATGAAATACAAATGATGCACTTATATATAGTGGGGATGTGACCTCAACCGACATAAGTAAGACCAAGCGAGCTATTACTTGGAATCCCGATGAAATCCCCCCTTCGGTAAAGAGGTGATCTACTGGCCAAGGGTAGACCATACTTCAACTTACGGGACAATTCCTATTTCGGATAGGATTTTTCATAAATATCACACCAAATTATAGTATTTCTTCTCCTTATGGGAGAACTCCCATTTTGGAGGCATCTTCCCATTTCGGAAAGGAAACCTATGCTAGGCATATGATCAAGGAAAGAGAGCAAATCCTCTATCCAATGGTGCTAAGTCATCATCCCACAAAAATACATATAGTATATATATATACACACATACTTTCAAGAGACGTTAATCACTTCCAAGACCATTTTGCATTCTTAGGGTTAAAGGCCAAAACATAATTTCATAGTCAATGTACTCATGAATAGGCATATCCACTTCATAAAAAAATGGTGCATTCACCAAAATGCTCAAAGAGCCAAAATCAAAGACGTGATCACAATATTTCCATAACCAATATTTTATCAAAATCATACGATAAAACAAAATTTGAGCTTAACCCATAACATAATTTCTCAACATAATCCATGTAAATTAATGAATATGCTATGAAAAATGAGACAATGACATGGATAATTAAAATTCAATCTAAAATCAACATTTATAATATGAAATTGAAGCGAAAATATAATTAAATCCAGATCTAAATCAATAGTGTAATCACCTATGCATAACTAATTCTTAAAGGGGACATGCATACTTATAATTACATAAATCCAAAGTAAATCCTCATACAATGGTTTAAATCACATTAAAATCATCAAATAAACACTACCCATGTATCAATAGAATTTTAGGAATCATAATATTCAAAACCCCAAATTAAAGTAAGCAAAATCCATGTAGGTTTTCTTGAAAATAATTTTGGGTCTCGTAGATTGTAAGCATTCAAGGATCAACCCACATACCTTAGACTTTAAGTTCCTTGAAATTGGGTTGAGAAAGAATGGAGGCTTGGAAGTGGGTCTTGGAATCTAAACTTGTTCTTGAGTTTTCTTGATATTAGTATTGGGGTCTTGGTGGAGGCTCTTGAGAGAATTGAGAGAGTATTTGAGACGAGAGTAATAAGTTGATCCTTTGGAATAGGGTTTAGGTCTTTTGGTGAGGTTAAGATGGCATTGGAAGTCTAAAAAGGTCATTAGAGTAATTAAAATTTTACAAAAATGCCATTAGTGGACGGATGAAAAATTTGACAAAGTGTGCCCTCACTAGAGGTTTGACAGGCGATATGTCACTCCACGAGTCATGTGGAGTGCCTGTCAAAAGGTACTTAGAAAAATAAATGGGAGTTAGGAACACTTTGAAAAAATTCACATCTTGTCACTTTGACGGACCACTTCACGGGCCGTGTGATGCTTCATGGTTCGTTTAGTGGTCCGTTGCACCACACTTGGCATGCAAATGTGGCCAGACCACCCCACGACTTAGGTTCACGAGCGGTCTGAGCCTCCATGGCCCGTCAATGGTGCAGTGGCACAACCCTTAGACAAAACTCCTATCCATGCTACCTTCCCTCTCTTGCACACCCCATGAGTCATCCAACCGGTCAGTGGCAAGGCACATGGCCCATGTCACTAGCCATGTCACATGCCTTAGGCCAAAAATGGCCATTTCCAGCCCCAAGCCATCCAAATGACCCGTCAAAGGCATCAATGGCCGACAAGTTGTCCGTTTGACACCACTCCACAAGAGGGTTTCATTCAAATGATCATAATGCCTTCATCCGACATCAGAATGAGGTGAAACCAAATGCCTTGCTAAGCTAACTCAAAGGCCTTTCATTTGAAATGTCATAGGACATCCAGTTTCAAGTGTGCAAAAAGTTATGCTTATTTAAAATTGACACTTCTATCGGTACTTGTGTTGAACTTAGCCAACGGAAATCCCTTTGAACTTGGCTTGACATAAGGGGCCCATGACGGTCTTAAATAACAGAAATAAGCTTGAAAATTCTGGGTCCTTAGACATATAAAGCTTCAAAGGGAGCTATCCCAATGCTAGAGTGGTAGCTATTGTTATAAGTAACCTCATTGAGTGGAAGATGTTCATCCCAATTAACTATGAACTCCAAAACGCAAGCCCTAAGCATATCCTCAAGAGTTTGAATTGTCTTTTCAGCTTAGACATCCGTTTGAGGATGAAAAGCCATTTTAAGCTTGACTTTGTTACCAAGACCCTTTGGTAAGGGTCTCTAAAATGGGAAGTGCATTGAGCACCATGACATGAAATAATAGACATTGGTATTCCGTGCAACTTAACCAACTCATGAATATAAGCTTGGTATAATCCTCGGCATTATAAGTTGTTTTAGTCTGTAGAAAGTGAGCTGACTTTGTCATCCTATCAACGATAACCCAAATAGAATCTATGTGCTTTTTTGTTCTTGGTAAACCAATCACAAAATCCATGTTGATATCTTCTCTCTTTTTAGTAGGAATTTCGATGTCTTGGGCTAGTCCACCCGGCCTTTGATTTTCGACTTTCACTTGTCGGCAATTGTGAAAATACCAGCTACAAACTTAGCAATATCTCTTTTCATACGACCCCACCAATAGACCTCCCTCTAGTCTCTATACATTTTTGTGGAACCGGGGTTAATAAAATAGGATGAATTATGTGCCTCCTTCCAAATCAACTCCCTCAAGCCATCAACATTAGGCACACATAGCCTACCTTGGAACCTAAGGCACCATCTTTCCCTTGGGAGAAAACTCTACTCTACCATCCTTCACTAAAGCTTTTGATTCTAGTAAGGCAAGGTCATGGTTGAAACGACCCCAAAAAGTGCTTGAAAATGTGCCTCGGAAGTGCCTCGAATCGTAATTTTCATATATCTCAAACTCGTCCATGATATCGAAAATCCGACTTCATATTCTTGATCAGAGGGTCAAATTTAGTGGGAAATGGATTTGACCCCTATTTTGGAGCAAACAAATCTCAATTTCAATTTCCTTATCCATAATGAGTCCGTGGATATGTTGCGACGCTGCCGGGGCACGAACTACTATTAATTTTTCTCAATTATTTTGTTCAGTCCAAGACTTTTGAGTCTTGGGCCTAAGTCCCGCCATCCATGAAAATACCTATACTTAGCCATAGTTCACCATCATATCATACAAAACATTGCCCAATACTCACTCAAACACTTAGACAAATATTTCACCCCAAATTTCAAGTCTCAAAACTCATCCGGATCTTAAGGTTCTCATTCAAGCTTCAAGTCTCCATTTCCAATCTTCTTCAAGGATTCTCTAAAGTCAAGGTATGTGGGTTTCAACCATTGGGCCCTTTTACCTATGGTGCCCAAGCATCCTTTTTACCTAAATACATGTTTCTAAGTTGATTTTACATATGAATATTCTATTATGAATTTGACAATGAACTATGTTGGGGTTTTATAAAAAGGTGACAATGAACTATGAATTTGATGAAGGGTTTTGATGTATATTATATGATGATGTTACCAAGCATTGGTGGGATGATTTTCTTCAAGATTTCTTGTATGATTTAACTCTTTAATTGCATGTATTTACACTAGCATTATACACCCACCAAGTGTTAGATAAAATGTCCAGGTTAGGGTTCTTGAGCAATTGATGTTCTAATCCATGACTCATGACTTGTATGACCTTATTATGATGAAAGTATGGTATAAATGTGTTGATTTCATAAAGAGTGCCAGTAGTGTTGGAAGTAGATCAATTGCCTCCTTCGGGTGGTCGTAGGTTCGAACTACCATGTTGTAGGGGGGTGGGAGAGGGGTGAGAAATGTACCATAATTGCCTCGCTCGGGAGGTAAGGCCCGTGCAACCATGTTGGGGGGTTTGTACCTCAATGTGCAACCATGTTGGTGGGTTTGTACGTCAATTGCCTCGCTCGAGAGGTAGTAGGCCCGTGCAAGCACGTTGGTGGGTTTGTAACTCAATTACCTCGCTCGGGAGGTAGTAGGCTTGTGTAACCATTGGGAGGTTTGTACCTCAATCGCCTTGCAAAGGAGGTGGTAGGCCTTAGTTACTAATAATGGTCTCTTCCTACACATGTAATATTTTCTATATACTAGCACATTTTACTTCAGGCATTGGTCATGCATGCCATATTGAGATTTTGCCAATCTATTGCCTATTAGTATGAATTTTGACTATGTTGCTTATCTATTACTGCATTGCATCCTACATACTTAGTACATTCAAACACACTAATGCATACTCTATGACTATATGATGTCACCATGGAGGGACCGGATCCCCACTTGGTCATCCTCCTCCTCCACATGGCTAGTACGACTTCTCTACAAAGAATGTGCTGAGTCCTCAATATCGGGGACAATGACTTTATCTTATACTATGTATAAAGACTATCTTTCCTATTTATTGTATGCTTGACTGTGAGGGTAAGCTCGGTTGCTAGTTTTGGCCCCCGCTAAATTCTATGTTTAGAGGTGTTGTTGGACAAGATATGTATTGATGCTATGAGCCTTGACTCTCTTTACTCTATGTTGTTTTATACTACGAAAGATGTCCCTTAGCACCGGTTATTCCTATTGTTATCTTTTATTGTTATTTTACTACTTTCGTGACCAAGGATGTATAATGATATATTAAGAGGCTTGCTTGGGGTCCCTTCGGGTTCCCCATGCGCCATGTCACATCTAGGCCCTAGGCTTGGATCGCAAAAAACTTGGTATCAGCACACTAGGTTGTTAATGATCCTTGACATCCAACAAACCACGACGATTAGAGTCTTATTCATGGTTGTCTTGTGTACCATAATTTTGAATAAGAGGTTGTGAGACGTTTTAAGAAATGTTTCCTTTCTTCTTACACTATGTCGTGCCATAGAAGTTAAGGTAACATTTTCCCCCCTAATGATTGTTATTTGCTATGCTAGACCATGCCTAATACAAGAGGAAGAAGAGCCTGCACACCCGAGGAACAACCGGCTTATGGTGAGCTCCAGGATGCTCTTACATTTCTAGCTCAAGTTGTGGGTAATCAAGCCAATCAAGGGGCCCAAGCCCCTCATTCTCCTATTCCGATATCTGTGTGAGAGACTTTATTAAGATGAACTCACTAGATTTCAATGGGTCTAAGGTGGATGAGGACCCTCAAGAATTCATCGATGAGGGAGATAAGGTGTTGTCCATTATGGGTGCGACATTGGAAGAAAAGGCGGAGTTTGTGGCTTACCAACCCAAGGAGGTGGCTCAAATTTGGTACACTCAATGGAAGGAGGAGAAGGGGAACAATAATGTGATACTATGAGAGGAGTTTAAGGCGACTTTCCTCAACGTGTTCGTCCCTTTTGAGCTTAGGGAAGCCAAATTGGTGGAGTTCATGAACTTGAAGCAAGGATCAATGAGTTCCCTCAAGTTCAACCAACTCTCAAAATATGCTCAACACTTGGTTACCAACCCAAGGTCAAGAATGAATAAGTCTGTTATGGGTATTTACGATTTGGTAAGTGAAGAATGTCATACTGCTATGTTGATTAATGACATAGATTTTTCCCATTTGATGACTTCTGCCGAACAATTGGAGGAGGAGAAATTGAGGAAAAGAAGGGTTCATGAGGCCAAGAGGGCCTATTTTGATGGAAAGTTCCATAGTATAGGGGTGGCTGGTTTCACCAAGGCCAAGGGTCTTCTCATGTTCCTAGTAGGAGATTTGCCAATGACTACCCAAGGCCCCAAGAGGGTGGTGGTGTGATGCCTAGACCCACGTGTCTAGGATTTGGTAAGGGTCATGGTGGCCCATACCAACATGCTATTAATGCTTGCTATAGTTGTGGGGAAGTGGGCCACAAGATAACAGATTGCCAAAGTAATCATAACAAGTGTAAGGATGTTCGTTCTCACGGACGAGGTGCTACTGTGGTTCCTTTGGTTAGAGGAGGTCAACAAGGTGGTGCCCCAAGGCACAATCAGTTTTATGCTTCACAGGGGAGGCAAGGGGTTGATGAGGTGCCTGATGTCGTCACCATTATGTTAAAAGTCTTTAATTTTGATGTGTATGCATTTATAGACATGGGTGCCACTCATTCTTTTATTATTCCTCTTATTTCCAAAAGGTATCATGTTTAGCCCGAATTATTGTATGAGTCTTATGATGTGTCTACTCCTATTAGTGCATCCATTGTTGCTAGTAAGGTCTAGAAATTTTCTCATTTGCATCTTGCATAAAATATTGCCTTTTGGTCTTGCTGAGTTGGATATGGTTGATTTTGATGTCATTCTTGGGATGGATAAGTTGCATGCATATTATGTCTCCATTGATTGTAGAACTCGTAGGGTAAAATTCCAATTCCCAAATGAATTCGTCCTTGAGTGGGAGAGTCATGATGTGGTGGTCAAGGGTAGGTTCATCTCTTGCATTAAAGCCCAAAGGTTGATCTCTAAGGGGTGTCTTTATCATCTTATGAGGGTTATGGATGTGTAGTCCAAAACGTTCTAATAGAGTTAGTTCCAGTGGTAAATGAGTTCCTTGATGTCTTTCCAAATAACCTTCCCGATGTTCCTCCTGAAAGGGAAATAGATTTTGGTATAGACCTCCTTCCTGATACTCAACCCATTTCTATTCCCCCTTACCATATGGCCTCGACAGAGTTAAAGTAGTTGAAGGAACAATTCAGGGACTTGTTGGAGAAGGGTTTTATTAGGCCTAGACAATCACATTGTGGTGCACTGATGTTGTTTGTGAAGAAGAAGGATGGGTCTCTAAAAATATGTATTTACTAACGACAACTTAATTGGTTCACTATCAAGAATAAGTATCCTCTACCAAGAATTGATGATTTGTTTGACAACCTTCAACGGGTTAGCCACTTCTCTATGATTGATCTTTGGTTCGGGTATCATCAAGTAAAGGTGAGAGAACGACCTTCCAGACTAGGTATGGGCATTATGAATTTGTGGTTATTTCTTTTGGGTTGACCAATGCACCGGCTATCTTCATGGATCTTATGAATAGAGTGTTTGAACCCTACATCGATTTGTTTGTTATGGTCTTCATTGATGATATATTGATTTATTCTCATGGTGAGAAGAAGCATGTGGCTCATTTGAGGGTAGTGCTACAAAGATTGAAGAGAAATTGTATGCCAAATATGAGAAGTGTGAATTTTGGTTGAAAGAAGTTGCCTTTTTAGGTCACGTGGTGTCGGGGGATGGTGTTACGGTGGATCCTAAAAAAGATGGATGTGGTTAGAAATTGGCCTAGTCCGTTGGCCCCATCAAACATTAGAAGTTTCTGGGCTTAGCAGGTTATTATCAGAGGTTTGTGAATGGGTTATCTTCTATTACTTCTCCTATGCGTAAGTTGTTTCAAAAGATGTCCAAGCTTGTGTGGACCGATGAGTGTGAAAGGAGTTTCCAAACCTTAAAGGATAAGCTTGTATCTGCTCATATCTTGTCTCTACCGGAAGGGTTTGTTGTGTATTGTGATGCCTCCTTCATTGGTTTGGGTTTTATGTTGATGCAAAATTGTAAGGTGATAGCCTATGCTTCTAGGCAACTCAAAGTGCAAGAAGAGAATTATCCTACTCATGATCTTGAATCGGCCGCCGTGGTTTTTACTTTAAAAATTTGACATCATTGTTTGTATGGGGTTCATGCTAATGTGTTTACTAATCATAAGAGCATCCAATATGTGTTCACTCAAAAATATCTCAACTTGAGGCAATGAAGGTGGTTAGAACTTCTTAAGGATTATGATATGATTGTGCATTATCATCTAGGTTAGGCTAATGTAGTGGCAGATGCTTTGAGTAGGGTTTCTATGGGTAGCCTAGCTCATATTGATGGTGGAGTGATAAAGGTGGCTAGGGTTATGTTGGAAGAGGTTGATAATGGTTGTATTGTGGTTGTTGATGGTTCAAAGTTCTCCTTAATTGATGAGCTGAAAGCCAAGCAATATCTTGATCCCTCCTTGTTATAATTGAAGGCCTTGGTGAAAAAGGGCAAGATGGAGGTTTTCTCCCAAGGGGGAGATGGTGCCCTTAGGTAACAAGGTAGCTTGTGTGTGCCTTATGTTGATGATTTGAGAAAGAATATTCTTGATGAGACTCATAATTTTTCCTATTCTACCAAGATGTAAAGAGATTTGAGGGATGTGTTTTGGTGGGGAGGTATGAAGAAACACACTACCAAATTTGTATCCGAGTGCCATAGTTTCCAATAAGTGAAAGCCGAACATCAAAGCTCGGGTGGCGTAACCCAAGACATAGAGATTTCTACTCGGAAGTGGAAGTAGATTAACATGGACTTTGTGGTTGGGTTGCATTAGACTAGAAAAGATTTTGATTCAATTTGGGTTGTGGTTGATAGGATGACAAAGTTGCCTCATTTTGCTACCAGTGAAGGCTACTTATGGGGCCGAAGACTATGTTAAACTGTACATTCATGAGTTTAAATTGCACATTCATTGAGTTGGTGAGATTGCAAGGAGTTCCCTTATCTATCATGTCAGATCGTGGTACTCACACTTTTGGACATCCTTCCAAAAGGTCTTGGAACCAAGGTGAATCTTAGTATGGCCTTTCACCTCGAACGGAAGGCCAAGCTGAAAGAACTATCCAAACTCTTAAGGATATACTTAGGGCTTGTATTTTGGAGTTTAAGGGTAGTTAAGATGATCATCTTCCATTGATTCAGTTTGCTTATAATAATAGCTACCATTCTAGCATTGGTATGGCTTCTTTTAAGGCCCTCTATGGTATACGTTGTACATCATCGGTTGGATTGTTTGAAGTGAGAGAAATGGATTTGTTGGGTTCGATCTGGTTATGGATGCTATGGAGAAGGTAAGGTTGATCGGAGAAAGTTTGAAAACAGCCCAAAGTCGCCAAAAGTCATATATCGATGTGAGATGAAGAGAGCTTGAATTTCAAGTCGGTGATTGGGTCTATTTGAAGGTGTCACCCATAAAGGGTGTGGTTCATTTTCGTAAGAAGGGTAAACTAAGTCCAAGATTTATGGGTCCTTATAGGGTAATGAGGAGGGTTGGTAAGGTGGGCTATGAGTTGGAGTGGCCTAGTGAAATGGAATTGGTTAATTCGGTCTTCCATATCTCTACGTTGAGGAAGTGTGCGGGTAACGCTTATGCTATTGTGCCTCTTGATGTTGTGGGCATGGTTGAAGACAACTTGATATATGAAAAGGTTCCAGTAGAGGTCTTGGATAAACAAGGGATGAGGTTGAGGAACAAGGATGTTGCATCCGTTAAGGTCCTTTGGAGGAATCAACGAGTCGAGAGTGCTACATGGGAGGCCGAAGTGGACATACAAAAGCAATATCCTTATCTCTTCCATGCTACTCAAGCTTAAGGTACAAACTCTAAGTCCCCTATGTGATTTCTTGTCTCATGTTTCAGCCCCTATGTCATTTGCATGCATTCATATTTATTTTGACAATTTCATGGTGATTTTAACACTTAAGATTTTTGAAAATGGTGTTTAAGTGTATTGTTACATTCTTATTGGTGCTGATTTCTTCATGGTTACTTTTCTCGTGTACATTTCTTTCACATTCGGGGATGAATGATCCCAAGGGGGAGATATTGAAACGATCCCAAAAAGTGCTCGAAAATGTGCCTCGGAAGTCCCCAGAATCGTATATTCCATGAATCTCAAAATCCGTGCATGATATCGAAAATCTAACTTCATTTTCTTGATCAGGATGTCATAGTGGGAAATGGGTCTAACCCCGATTTCAGAGCAAATGAATCACAATTTCAATTTCCATAATTTTCCTTATCCAGAATGAGTTTGCACCCCTGGCGCGACGAGGCCAGGGCACGGACTAGTGTTAGTTTTGCTCAGTTATTTTGTTGAGTCCAAGACTTTTTAATCTTTGGCCTATTTGTTGAGTCCAAGACTTTTTAATCTTGGGCCTAAGTCCTCCCATGTGTGAAAATACCTATACTTAGCCCTATTTTACACTCATATGACACAAAACATTCCCCAATAATCACTCAACCACTTAGACAAATATCTCACTCCAAATTTCTAGTTTCGAAACTCATCCGAATCTTAAGGTTCACATTCAAACTTCAAGTCTCCATTTTCAATCTTCTTCAAGGATTCTCCAAAGTCAATGTATGTGGGTTTCAACCATTGGGTCCTTTCACCCATGGTGCCCAAGCTTCCTTTTTACCTAAAATACATGTTTCTAAGTTTATTTTACATGTGGGTTTTCTGTTATGAATTTGACAATGAACTATGTTGGAGTTTTGTAAAAGTTTGGCTTTTTTAGCATTTTTTGAGCTATGAATCTTTGATCTATCTTGAGATTTGATGAATGGTTTTGTTTTATATTGTATGATGATGTTACCAAGTATTGGTGGAATGATTTACCTCAAGATTTCTTGCATGATTTCACTCTTTAATTGCGTGGTTTTACACTTGCATTACACACCCACCAAGTGTTTGATAAAATGTCCGAGTTAGGGTTCTTGAGCCATTGAAGTTGTAATGCATGACCTATGACTTATATGACCTTATGGTGATGAAACTATGGTATAAATGTGTTGATTTCATAAAAAGTACCTATAGTGTTGGAAGTTGATCAATTACCTCCTCCGTAGGCTAGTAGGCCCGAACTGCCATGTTGGGGGGGGGGGGGAGGTATGTAACTCAATTGGCTCGCTCAGGAGGTAGTGGGCCCGTGCAACCATGTTGAGAGGTTTGTACTTCAATTGCCTCACTCGCGAGATAGTAGGCTTGTGCAACCATCTTGGGGGGTTTGTACCTCAATTGCTCGTGAGGTAGTAGGCCCGTGCAACCATGTTGAGGAGTTTGTACCTCAATCGCCTCGTCAAGGAGGTGGTAGGACTTCGTTAGTAATAATGGTCTCTTCTGACACATGTAATATGTTCTATATACTAGCATGTTTTACTTCAAGCATTGATCATACATGCCATATTGAGATTTTGCCTATCTATCGCCTATTACTATGCATTTTTACTATGTTGCTTATCTATTGTTGCATTGCATCCTTGTAAATTCAAACGTACTAAAGCAAACTCTATGCCTACACGATGTCACCATGTAGGGACCGGAGCCCCACTTGATCATCCTCCTCCTCCACGTGGCTAGTACGACTTCTCTACAAAGCAAGTGGTGAGTCCTCAACTTTTGGGACAATGACTTGATCATATGCTATGTATAAAGACTATCTTTCCTATTTATTATATACTTGACTCTGAGGGTGAGCCCGGTTTCTTATCTTGGCCCCCGCTAAGTTCTATATTTAGAGGTGTTGTTGGACAAGATATGTATTGATGCTATGAGCCTTGATTCTCTTTACTCTATGATGTTTAATTCTATGAAAGATGCCTATTAGCCGTGGTTATACCTATTTCTATCTTTTATTGTTATTTTATTGCTTCCACGACCAAGGATGTATAATGATATGTTAAGAGGCTTGCCTGGGGTCCCTTCGGGTTCCAAATGCACCGTGTCACGTCTAGGCCCTAGGCTTGGGTCATGACAAAGGTCTTGATTGGAATTGACCTCTTCAATCTAGGAATATTTGGAGCCATCAAATACCACCACACCACCATTCTCTACTTCATTTAACCTCACTCCTAACCTAGCCAACTGATGGACTTCTCTAGCCACCTTCTTATTTCCATCATCAATATGAGCTAGACTTCCCATGGACACTCTACTTAGAGCATTGGCTACAACATTAGCTTTGTCGGGGTAATAGTTCACACGCATGTCATAATCCTAAAGGAGTTCTAACCACGTTCTTTGTCTCAAATTAAGATCTCTTTGTGTGAAAACATGTTGGAGACTCTTGTGATCTGTGAATTCATCTACATGAACCCCATACAAATAATGACACCATATTTTCAAAGAAAATAGCACAACTTTGAATTCAAGATTATGGGTGGGATAATTACGCTCATGCACCTTTAGTTTCTGAGAAGCATATGTTATAACCTTGCCATTTTTCACCAATACACACCCCAAACTAATCCTTGAGGCATCACAATAATCAACAAACCCTTCTAGCCCTTCTGCCAAAGCCAAAATAGGGGCAGAGATAAGCTTGTCTTTCAAAGTTTGAAAACTTCTTTCACATTCACCAGTCAAAACAAATTTTGCCTTCTTTTATGTTAATTTTTTCATAGGGGAAGCAATTGAAGAGAAACCATTCACAAGCCTCCGGTAGTACCCCGACAAACCCAAGAAACTCCTAATATCCAGTGGAGTCAAGGGACTAGGTACCCCATCATTAGCAAACCTTTTGTTTGGAACATTTGAGGACCTTTGACCTTGGAATTTGTGATCTTGCTGGAAACGACCACTGTTAGCACCTTGAAAGCCACCATCAAACCGAGCCCTCTTGGACTCCTACTTCTCCTCTTCCTAAGCTTCTCCCCTTCAAGTTCTTCGGCGTAGGTCATCAGCAGAGACAAGTCCATGTCATCCACAAGCATAGCGGTGCGACATTCTTCATTCACCAAGTTGGATACCCCCGACATAAACTTGTTCATTCTTGCCCTAGGATTGGCAACCAAGTGAGGTGCACACTTTGAGAGCTTGTTGAATTTGA